>JAHIAM010005845.1:0-82061 GCA_021605205.1 Aegilops longissima | reverse complement strand
TATGGGTTCGAGAACAATGTAGACATGACCTAGAACTATTCTCGGTCAATAACCAATAGCGGAACCTGGATGCCCATATTGGCTCCTACATATTCTCTTAAAATCTTTATCGGTCAAACCGCATAACAACATCGTTGTTCCCTTTGTCATCGGTATGTTACTTGCCCGAGATTTGATCGTCGGTATCAATACCTAGTTCAATCTCGTTCTTGGCAAGTCTCTTTACTCGTTACATAATACATCATCTACGCAACTAACTTATTAGTTGCAATGCTTGCAAGGCTTATGTGATGTGCATTACCGAGAGGGCGGAGATACCTCTCCGACAATCGGAGTGACAAAACCTAATCTCGAAATCGCCAACCCAACATGTACCTTTGGAGACACCTGTAGTACTCCTTTATAATCACCCGATTCGTTGTGGCGTTTGGTAGCACCAAAGTGTTCCTCCGTAAAGGAGTTGCATAATCTCATAGTTACAGGAACATGTATAAGTCATGAAGAAAGCAATAGCAACATACTAAACGATCAAGTGCTAGGCTGACGGAATGGGTCAAGTCAATCACATCATTCTCCTAATGATGTGATCCCGTTAATCAAATGACAACTCATGTCTATGGCTAGGAAACTTAACCATCTTTGATTCACGAGCTAGTCAAGTAGAGGCATACTAGTGACACTATGTTTGTGTATGTATTCACACATGTATTATATTTCCGGTTAATACAATTCTAGCATGAATAATAAACATTTATCATGAAATAAGGAAATAAATAATAACTTTATTATTGCCTCTAGGGCATATTTCCTTGATCTCCCACTTGCACTAGAGTCAATAATCTAGTTCACATCATCATGTGATTCAACACTAATATTCACATCGTATGTGATTAACACCCATAGTTCACATCGTCATGTGACCAACACCCAAAGGGTTTACTAGAGTCAATAATCTAGTTCACATCGCTATGTGATTAACACCCACAGTACTAAGGTATGATCATGTTTTGCTCGTGAGAGAAGCTTAGTCAGCGGATGCATCACATTGAGCCGTATGTATTTTGCAAATATTCTATGTATACAATGCTCTTGCGGAGCTACTCTAGCTAATTGCTCCCACTTTCAATATGTATCAGATTGAGACTTAGAGTCATCTGGATCGATGTAAAAAGCTTGCATCGATGTAACTCTTTCGACGGGCTCTTTTATCACCTCCATAATCGAGAAATATTTCCTTAGTCCTTACTAAGGATGTTCTTGACCATTGTCCAGTGATCTACTCCTAGATCACTATTGTACTCCCTTGCCAAATTCATAGCAAGGTATACAATAGGTCTGGTACATAGCGTAGCATACTTTATAGAACCTATGACTGAGGCATAGGGAATGACTTTCATTCTCTTTTCTATTTTCTACCGTGGTCGGGATTTGAGTCTTACTCAATTTCACACCTTTGCAACACAGGCAAGAACTCTTTCTTTGACTGTTCCATTTTGAACTATTTCAAAATCTTGACAAGGTATGTACTTATTGAAAAACTTATCAAGCGTCTTGATCTATCTCAATAGATCTTGATGCTCAATATGTAAGCAGCTTCACCGAGGTCCTTCTTTGAAAAACTCCTTTCAAATACTCCTTTATGCTTTGCGAATAATTCTACATTATTTCCGATCAACAATATGTCATCCACATATACTTATCGAAATCTTTGTAGTGCTCCCACTCACTTTCTTGTAAATACAGGCCTTTCCAAAAGTCTGTATAAAACCATATGCTTTGATCAACACATCAAAGCGTATATTCCAACTCGAGATGCTTGCACCAGTCCATTGATGGATCATTTGGAGCTTGCACATTTTGTTAGCACCTTTAGGATTGACAAAATCTTCTGGTCGCATCATATACAACTCTTCTTTAAGAAATCCATTAAAGAATGTAGTTTTCACATCCATTTGCCAGATTTCATAAAATGTGGCAATTGCTAACATGATTCGGACAGACTTAAGCATCGCTACAGTTGAGAAAATATCATTGTAGTCAACACCTTGAACTTGTCGAAAACCTTTTTGTGACAAGTCGAGCTTTGTAGATAGTAACACTACTATCAGTGTCCGTCTTCCTCTTGAAGATCCATTTATTTAACTTGACTTGCTGATCATCGAGCAGGTCAACCAAAGTCCCCACTTTGTTCTTATATATGGATCCTATCTCAGATTTTATGGCCTCAAGCCATTTCGCGGAATCTGGGCTCATCATCGCTTCCTCATAGTTCGTAGGTTCATCATGGTCTAGTAACATGACTTCTAGAATAGGATTACCATACCACATTGGTGCGGATCTTATTTTTTTGAAGACCTACGAGGTTCGGTAGTAACTTGATCTGAAGCTTCATGATCATCATCATTAGCTTCCTCACTATTGGTGTAGGAATCACGGGAACTGATTTACGTGATGAACTACTTTCAATTCGGGAGAAGGTACAATTACCTTATCAAGCTCTACTTTCCTCCCACTCACTTCTTTCGAGAGAAACTTCTTCTCTAGAAAGGATCCATCTTAACAACGAATAACTTGCCTTCGGATCTGTGATAGGTGTACCCAATAGTTACCTTTGGATATTCTATGAAGGCGCACTTCTCGATTTGGGTTCGAGCTTATCGAGGATGAAACTTTTTCACATAAGCATCGTAGCCCCAAACTTTAAGAAAGCGACAACTTGGGTTTCTTGCTAAACCACAGTTCATATAGTGTCGTCTCAGCGGATTTAGATGGTGCCCTTTTAGCGTGAATGCAGCTGTCTCTAATGCATAACCCCAAAACGATAATGGTAAATCAATAAGAGACATCATAGATCGCACCGTATCCAATAAAGTGCGGTTACGACGTTCGGACACACCATAACATTGTGGTGTTCCAGGTGGCGTGAGCTGTGAAACTCTTCCACATTGTTTTAATTGAAGACCTAACTCGTAACTCAAACATTCGTCTCCACGGTCAGATCGTAGAAACTTTATTTTTCTTGTTACGATGATTTTCCACTTCACTCTGAAATTCTTTGAACCTTTCAACTATTTCAGACTTATGTTTCATCAAGTAGATATACCCATATCTGCTCAAATCATCTGTGAAGGTCAGAAAATAACGATACATGCCACGAGCCTTAACACTCATCGGATCGCATACATCGGTATGTATTATTTCCAATAAGTCGATGCTCGTTCCATTGTTCCGAGAACGAGTTTTAGTCATCTTGCCCAAAAACACGGTTCACAAGCATCAAATGATTCATAACCAAGTGATTCCGAAAATCCATCTTTATGGAGTTTCTTCATGTATTTTACACCGATATGACCCAAGCGGCGATGCCACAAATAATTTGCACTATCATTATTAACTTTGCATCTTTTGGCATCAATATTATGAATATGTGTATAACTACGATCGAGATCCAACAAACTATTTTCATTGGGTGTATGACCATTGAAGGTTTTATTCATGTAAACAGAACAACAATTATTCTCTGACTTTAAATGAATAACCGTATTGCAATAAACATGATCAAATCATATTCATGCTCAACATAAAAGCCAAATAACATTTATTTAGATTTAACACTAATCCGAAAGTATAGGGAGTGTGTGATGATGATCATATCAATCTTGGAACTACTTCCAACACTCATCGTCACTTCCCTTCAACTAGTCTCTGTTTATTCTGTAACTCCTGTTTGAGTTACTAATCTTAGCAACCGAACAAGTATCAAATACTCAGGGGCTACTATAAACACTGATAAGGCACACATCAATAACCTGTATATCAAATATACCCTTTTTCATTTTGCCATCCTTCTTATCCACCAAATATTCGGGGCATTTCCGCTTCCGGTGACCATTTCCTTTGCGATTATAAGCACTTTCGGTTTCAGGCTTTGGTCCAGCTTTGGGCTTCTTCGCAGGGAGTGACAACTTACTTGTCTTTCTACTTGAAGTTCCCTTTCTTTCCCTTTGCCCTTCTCTTGAAACTAGTGGTCTTGTCAATCATCAACACTTGATGCTCTTTCTTGATTTCTACCTTCGTCGATTTCAACATCACGAAGAGCTCGGGAATCGTTTTCGTCATCCCTTGCATACTGCAGTTCATCACGAAGTTCTAGTAACTTAGTGATGGTGACTAGAGAATTCTGTCAATCACTATCTTTTCTGGAAGATAAACTCCCACTTGATTCAAGCGATTAAAGTACCCAGACAATCTGAGCACATGCTCACTAGTTGAGCAATTCTCCTCCATCTTTTAGCTATAGAACTTGTTGGAGACTTCATATCTCTCAACTCGGGTATTTGCTTGAAATATTAACTTCAACTCCTGGAACATCTCATATGGTCCATGACGTTCAAAACGTCTTTGAAGTCCCGATTCTAATCCGTTAAGTATGGTGCACTAAACTATCAAGTAGTCATCATATTGAGCTAGCCAAATGTTCATAACGTCGCATTTGCTCCTGCAATAGGTCTGTCACCTAGCGGTGCATTAAGGACATAATTCTTACATGCAGCAATGAGGATAAACCTCGGATCACGGATCCAATCCGCATCATTGCTACTAACATTTTCAATACAATTTTCTCTAGGAACACATATAAAAAACATAGGGAAGCAACAACGCGAGCTTATTGATCTACAACATAATTTGCAAAATACTACCAGGACTAAGTTCATTAAAGTTCAATTAATCATATTACTTAAGAACTCCCACTTAGACTGACATCTCTCTAGTCATCTAAATGATTACGTGATCCAAATCAACTAAACCATGTCCGATCATCACGTGAGATGGAGTAGTTTCAATGGTGAACATCACTATGTTGATCATATCTACTATATGATTCACGCTCGACCTTTCGGTCTCCGTGTTCGAGGCCATATCTGCATATGCTAGGCTCGTCAAGTTTAACTTTGAGTATTCGCGTGTGCAAAACTGGCTTGCACCCGTTGTAGATGGACGTGAGCTTATCACACCCGATCATCACGTGGTGTGCAGGCACGACGAACTTTGGCAGCGGTGCATACTCGAGGAGAACACTTCTTGATAATTTTAGTGAGAGATCATCTTAAAATGCTACCGTCAATCAAAGCAAGATAAGATGCATAAAGGATAAACATCACATGCAATCAATATAAGTGATATGATATGGCCATCATCATCTTGTGCTTGTGATCTCCATCTCCGAAGCACCGTCGTGATCACCATCGTCACCGGCGCGACACCTTGATCTCCATCGTAGCATCGTTGTCGTCTCGCCAAATATTGCTTCTACGACTATCGCTACCGCTTAGTGATAAAGTAAAGCAATTACATGGCGTTGCATTTCATATAATAAGCGACAACCATATGGCTCCTGCCGATTGCCGATAACTTCGGTTACAAAACATGATCATCTCATACAATAAAATATAGCATCACGTCTTGACCATATCACACCACAACATGCCCTGCAAAAACAAGTTAGGCGTCCTCTACTTTGTTGTTGCAAGTTTTACGTGGCTGCTACGGGCTGAGCAAGAACCGTTCTTACCTCGCATCAAAACCACAGCGATAGTTTGTCAAGTTGGTGCTGTTTTAACCTTCGCAAGGACGGGCGTAGCCACACTTTCGGTTCAACTAAAGTGAGAGAGAGGAGACACCCGCCACCACCTTTAAGCAACGAGTGCTCGCAGCGGTAAAACCAGTCTCGCGTAAGCGTACGCGTAATGTCGGTCCGAGCCGCTTCATCTCACAATACCGCCGAACCAAAGTATGACATGCTGGTAAGCAGTATGACTTGTATCGCCCACAACTCACTTGTGTTCTACTCGTGCATATGACATCTACGCATAAAACCAGGCTCGGATGCCACTGTTGGAGAACGTAGTAACTTCAAAATTTTCCTACGCACACACAAGATCATGGTGATGCATAGCAACGAGAGGGGGAGTGTATCTTCATACCCTTAAAGATCGCTAAGCGGAAGCGTTTATCAACGCGGTTGATGTAGTCGTACGTCTTCACGATCCGACCGATCCAAGTACCGAACGTACGGCACCTCCGAGTTCAGCACACGTTCAGCTCGATGACGATCCCCGGACTCCGATCCAGCAAAGTGTCGGGATGAGTTCCGTCGGCCGACGGCGTGGTGGCGATCTTGATGTTCTACCGTCGCGGGCTTCGCCTAAGCACCGCTACGATATTATCGAGGTGGACTATGGTGGAGGGGCACCGCTGCACGCTAAGAGATCTCAATGATCAATTGTTGTGTCTTTGGTGCTAGCCCTGCCCTCTATTTATATCTTGAGCCCGGGTGAAACTTGGAGCAAAAGCCTCCTCAAAGTTGGTTTTGCCCGAAAGGCAAGAGTCCCACTCGGACTCCAGGACCAAACGCCACAATCCTTGGCGTCGGCCCGACGCCATGGGCCTCGGCGTCTGCCCGAGGCCGACGCCCGAGGTCTCGGCGTTTGGCCCCAGCCTCCATAAAACTCCTTTTGCACCGACCTAAAGCCCCATGGGCTTGACCCTTAGCCTAACCATATCATCCAATATATGAATCTTTACGTCTCGACCATTTCGAGATTCCTCGTCATGTTCGATCTCATCCGGACTCGAACTCCTTCGGTACATCAAAACATGTAAACTCATAATATAACCATCATCCGAAACCTTAAGCGTGCGGACCCTACGGGTTCGAGAACAATGTAGACATGACTTAGAACTATTCTCGGTCAATAACCAATAGCGGAACCTGGATGCCCATATTGGCTCATACATATTCTCTGAAGATCTTTATCGGTCAAACCGCATAACAACATCGTTGTTCCCTTTGTCATCGGTATGTTACTTGCCGAGATTTGATCGTCGGTATCCAATACCTAGTTCAATCTCGTTACTGGCAAGTCTCTTTACTCGTTACATAATACATCATCTCGCAACTAACTTATTAGTTGCAATGCTTGCAAGGCTTATGTGATGTGCATTACCGAGAGGGCCCAGAGATACCTCTCCGACAATCGGAGTGACAAAACCTAATCTCGAAATACGCCAACCCAACATGTACCTTTGGAGACACCTGTAGTACTCCTTTATAATCACCCAATTATGTTGTGACGTTTGGTAGCACCCAAAGTGTTCCTCCGGTAAACGGGAGTTGCATAATCTCATAGTTACAGGAACATGTATAAGTCATGAAGAAAGCAATAGCAACATACTAAACGATCAAGTGCTAGGCTAACGGAATGGGTCAAGTCAATCACATCATTCTCCTAATGATGTGATCCCGTTAATCAAATGACAACTCATGTCTATGGCTAGGAAACTTAACCATCTTTGATTCACGAGCTAGTCAAGTAGAGGCATACTAGTGACACTATGTTTGTCTATGTATTCACACATGTATTATGTTTCCGGTTAATACAATTCTAGCATGAATAATAAACATTTATCATGAAATAAGGAAATAAATAATAACTTTATTATTGCCTCTAGGGCATATTTCCTTCAAACCCGCCACTGCCCAACCCAACCACCCCAATACAAGTGGCAGTACTGACAGTGGAGGAATTCACAGCACCATCATGGGCTCAGCCCATCCTCAACTTTTTGGAGAACAAAGAGCTGCCAACCGATGAGATCTCGGCCCGACATGTGCAACGTCGGGTAGCAGCATACACCATCGTCAACAGGGAACTCGTGAGGCGTAGTGTCACTGGTGTATACCAGCGATGCGTGGAGCCGGAGAAGGGCCAAGCAATCCTCAAAGATATCCATCAGGGCGAGTGTGTCCACCACGCGGCCTTAAGATCACTTGTGGCCAAAGCTTTTCGCCATGGTTTTTTCTGGCCGACTGCTCTAGAAGATGCCAAAGATTTGGTCAAGAAATGCAAGGGATGCCAGAAGTTTAGTTCCAAGCAACATTTGCCGGCTTCTGCACTCAAGACCATTCCCCTTGCCTGGCCTTTTGCCGTTTGGGGACTGGACATGGTGGGACCATTCAAGACAGCATGCGGCGGCATGACTCATCTGCTTGTCGCCATGGACAAATTCACCAAGTGGATTGAAGCAAAGCCGATCAAGAAGTTGAACGGTCAGACTGCTGTGACTTTCATCGCAGACATCATCACTCTGTACGGCGTACCTCAGAACATCATCACCGACAGCGGCACAAATTTTGCCAAAGGCGCCTTGGCCCGTTTTTGTGCGTCACAGGGCATCCGACTGGACTTAGCGTCTGTTGCCCACCCACAGTCAAACGTCCAAGTTGAGCAAGCAAATGGCCTCATTTTGTCCGGAATCAAACCCCGACTGGTCGAGCCTCTGGAACATTCGGCCGGCTGCTGGCTCAATGAGCTACCGGCCGTCCTCTGGAGTCTGCGCACCACTCCGAACAAATCAACTGGCTTCACACCCTTCTTCCTCGTGTACGGTGCCGAGGCCGTCATCCCAACTGACATCGAGTTCGACTCACCTCGTGTCACTATGTACACCGAGGCGGAAGCAAAAGAAGCACGAGAAGATGGCGCCGATCTGCTGGAAGAGGGTCGGCTGTTGGCACTCAGTCGGTCCGCCATCTACCAGTAGAGTCTACGCTGCTATCACAGTCAGAAGCTCAAGCCAAGATCCTTCCAAGAGGGAGACCTTGTGCTCCGGCTGATCCAGCGAACAGCCGACCAACACAAGCTCTCGGCCCCTTGGGAAGGCCCTTTCATCATCAGCAAAGCCTTGGGCAACGACTCCTACTACTTGATCGATGCCCAGAATCCCAGGGCGCGCAAGAGAGACGACTCTAGCAAGGAAACAGAGCGCCAATGGAACACAAATCTTCTTCGAAGATTTTACAGTTGATGCAGTATGTACCATGCTACCCTTTTGTATTAAGTATGAAGACTTTGGGTCCCTTGAGGAGCACTCGAGGGTTACCTCCCTTTTATCTATATGATAAGTATTATGCCTACGAATGTGTTACTTCTTTCTTCCGCCTGGAAACCGGGTTCGACCAGTCGGCTCGGGGGCTTTTTGCCTTGTGTTATGTCAGTGTTTCCTGCAGTCGGACAAGTAATTTGCCGACACTTAAGCCCCCTCTTGCCACAAGCCGCAACTCGCAGAGCGACTGTTCGCTCGGCAAGAGTTAGAGGCAAGAAACAGGTGCTCACATGAAAAATGGCTAAGGACCAAAACATTGACATAAGACAAGCCGGCCCCTCACCTCACCGACCGGCTGCCGAGCAGCCGGCCGGCCGGCTTCCCACTTATCTTGCAACATTCCAATCGGCCCAAGTACTTGTCTTCCCCAAATGGCGAAGTACTTGTCCATGCCGCAGTCCGCAGAGCGGCTATCCGGCTGGCTAGTAAGCAACCAAGGGAGGTGAAAGGATGGAGAAGAGGTGTCTAGAGGGGGGGTGATTAGACACTAAGTACCAAAAGTTGCAGTTTTTAACTTCTTTAAGTTGGAGTGGAGTTTAGGCACAAGTTTAACACTCACAATACAGATGTTTTTGTCGTGGTTCCGATAGGTGGTGCTATCGTACATCCACGTTGATGGAGACTTCAACCCACGAAGGGTAACGGTTGCGCGAGTCCATGGAGGGCTCCACCCACGAAGGGTCCACAAAGAAGCAACCTTGTCTATCCCACCATGGCCGTCGCCCACGAAGGACTTGCCTCACTAGCGGTAGATCTTCACGAAGTAGGCGATCTCCTTGCCCTTACAAACTCAATGGTTCAACTCCACAATCTTGTCGGAGGCTCCCAAGTGACACCTAGCCAATCTAGGAGACACCACTCTCCAAGAAGTAACAAATGGTGTGTTGATGATGAACTCCTTGCTCTTGTGCTTCAAATGATATTCTCCCCAACACTCAACTCTCTCACAGGATTTGGATTTGGTGGAAAGAAGATTTGGTGGAAAGCAACTTGGGAAGGCTAGAGATCAAGATTCATATGGTAGGAATGGAATATCTTGGTCTCAACACATGAGTAGGTGGTTCTCTCTCAGAAAATGTGTATTGGAAGTGTAGGTTCGTTCTGATGGCTCTCTCCATGAATGAAGAGTGGGTGGATGGGTATATATAGCCTCCACACAAAATCTAACCGTTACACACAACTTGCCAAACTCGGTGGGACCGAATTGATAAACTCGGTCAGACCGATTCAGCAAATCTAGTGACCGTTAGGATTTTCGGTGGGACCGACATGCAACTCGGTAGGACCGATATGGTTAGGGTTAGGGCATAACGTAATCTTGGTGAGACCGATTACACAAACTCGGTGGGAACGATTTTGGTAATAAGCTAACCAGAGAGTTGGTCAGGCAAACTCGGTGAGACCCATTACACAAACTCGGTGGGACCGATTTTGGTAATAAGCTAACCAGAAATTTTGCATTGTAATCTCGGTAGTACCGATTGCTCAAACTCGGTGAGACCGATTTTGGTAATGGACATACACAGAGAGATTACAATCCCATCTCGGTGAGACCGAGATCCCTATCGGGGAGACCATTTGCCTAGGGTTTGTGGCAGTGGCTATGACATCTGAACTCGGTGGCGCCGGATAGAAAGAATCGGTGGGGCCGAGTTAGACCTTTGGTTTAGGACATATGTGGATGTGAGAAAGTAGTTGAGGGCTTTGGAGCATATCACTAAACACTTTGAGCAAGCAAGCCATTAAGCAACACCTCATCCCCTCTTGATAGTATTGGCTTTTCCTATAGACTCAATGTGATCTTGGATCACTAAAATATAAAATGTAGAGTCTTGTACTTGAAGCTTGAGCCAATCCTTTATCCTTAGCATCTTGAAGGGGTTCCACATCCTTTAGTACATGCCACTTAATTTGTTGAACTTGTCTGAAACATACTAGGTAAAAGTGTTAGTCCAACAAGAGATATGTTGACATTGATTACCAAAATCACCCAGGGAGCACTTGTGCTTTCAATCTCCCCCTTTTTGGTAATTGATGGCAACATACATCAAAGATTTAGATAAAGATATAGAGGATAGCAAGTAAAGCTTTGGAAAGACATGTAACATGCATAGGCTCCCCCTACATGTATGAAATCATGTGAATAAGGAATATTGAAGCATGTGAGAGCATAACCATGACAGAGTAGGCAATGTGTTACATGTATCTTGGCTATATGCATCAGAGCAAAAGATGTGAATATGTGAAATGTACCTTCATGCTCATGAGTCCTTCTTGCAAACAATATGTACATCAGCAAGAATTCCTCATACACATGGTTGTGATGCATATACTTACCTTGTGGTCTTGAGTTGGCTTAGGATGGAATGAACCTGTGAAAATAAGGTTAGATAACACAGATGCACCTACTAGCCAGAGCAGACAGAAAGAAACCACAAGAGTACCAAGACTGGGATGACATGTAGACTGAGTACTAAGTACCACAATAGATATTGACATGTCCCCAAAGGTAAAGATGTGCAATGAATTTAAGAAATTTCTTTCCCTTAGATGTCTTGCTCACCCTGAATCTAGCATGGGATACTGGGAGAAGATAGGGAACAGAAAATCAGAGCTCAAAGAAACAAATGAACAGAGCTAATGCAAATAAGCACATATGAACATGTCTTTCCCCTCAAGAAGACATGTGGCATCTCTCGTCTTGAACACCAAGCATCAGGGATCCTTGAAGGTTACTCTTTCCTTGAGTATTCCCTCCCCCTAGAGATGTGAGTATTCTCTCCCCCTAGAGATATGATTAAGCTTTGATGTGATCTCTCTCTCCCCCTTTGACATCAATTTCCAAGAAAGGTCTTCTGGAATTTGTCGTGAATGAGTTTGGTCCTTGAGTCACAGCACAAAGCACTAAGGTAAATGTGATGCTTGTAGAGGACAAGATTCATTGAGTGGAGCTGGATCAAGAGTAAAGCAGGAATAAATGGCAAAATGTTTTTCCTGTAGTGAAATCGGTGGCACCGAGTTGTATGCTTCGGTTGCACCGAAAAACTTCGGTTAGACCGAAAACAAGAAACCGGTGTGACCGAGTTTATCACAGAGAAAACACTTGTCACCTCAGCTCACTAGACAAGTAAGATCTCACAAGGATTTGCAAGGAATTAACTGAAAGATTTGCAATGAATTGGATGCAGGGAATGCAGAACAAATAGAAAAGAAAAGAAAAGAAAAGAAAAGAAAGGAAATCTAGATGAAGTTTTTTTGAAAGGGGAAACAAATATGCATAAGACAAATGCAAGGGCACAGAAAAGAACATAAGAAAACTTCATCTAGAGATGGTCGGCGACAAAGTCACCTATGTTAGAGTATATTGGCTTAGGAGTCAAGTGAGACCACTTGATCATAGGTCATACTCATCGTTTAAGCTCAAAAATGGGGTTGCCATTTTTCGTTTAAGCATCTTGATGTATTCACATCTTGTAGAGTTGCTTTGACTCATGACTTGGAGTAAAGCTTCTCTAATATGGAGTAACATACCTTGGGTGGTGGTGTTGATCGTGATCATGTAGTTGAACTTCTGTGGGTTGCTCAAGGTTGATGTAGCTCATCAAGAGTTGGGAGCACCACTTGGAATTTGAGTTCATCTACATACATGGGTTAGTTTTCGCAAGGAAGAGCACTTGTGTATCCAAAATGACAATCATGAAACTCAACATAGAATTTGTCAAAGGATATGTTTGAATGGTTTCGTGCTTCCTTGTCTTCAACCACCATCGTGTAGAGACTTGGTGATGTAGAGATTGCTCAAGATGTGAGTGAGTTACGATCTCATAGATTTAGATTCATCCAAGTACCTACAAGGGTTAGATAACATGCAAGATGCAAATATATCCAAGACCTAAGATAATCATCATAAGAGAAATATCAAGGATTAGTCATAAGCTCAAGTCTTGCATGTATCCAATGGAGTTCCTACTCCAAGTTTGAAGCATCAATGATGTTCAATTCACCTCTTAACCTGCAAAACACTTTCTCATGAAGTGGTTTAGTGAATATATCCGCTAATTGCTTTTTGGTGCGAACATGCTTAAGATTAATGTCACCCTTAGCAACATGATCTCGAATGAAATGATGACGAACTTCAATATGCTTAGTTAGAGAGTGTTGCACGGGATTGTGAGCAATCTTGATAGCACTTTCATTGTCACAAATAATGGAACATGTTTCACATATATCCCATAATCTTTAAGAGTTTGGGTCATCCAAAGTAATTGAGCACAACATGAACCAGCGGCAATGTATTCCGCTTCGGCGGTGGATAAGGATACCGAGTTTTGTTTCTTGGAAGACCAAGACACAAGAGATCTACCAAGAAATTGACAAGTACCCGAAGTGGACTTTCTATCAACCTTGTCACCGGCATAGTCCGAGTCGGAGTACCCAACAAGATCGAAGAGGCCCTCTTTGGATACCAAATGCCAAAGTTTGGTGTATGGATTAAGTATCTCACTATCCTTTTCACGGCCTTAAGATGACATTCCTTAGGAGCAGCTTGATATCGTGCACACATGCACACACTTAGCATGATATCGGGACGTGAAGCACATAGATATAAAATGAACCAATCATAGGCGATAAACCTTTTGATCAACGGTTCACCATCTTTGGTCAAATCAAGATGTCCACTAGTAGGCATGGGTGTAGTCATACCTTTGCATTCTTGCATATTGAACTTCTTGAATAAGTCATTGGTGTACTTTGTTTGAGAGACAAAGGTACCTTCCTTAGTTTGCTTGATTTGCAAACCAAGAAAGAATTTGAGTTCACTCATCATAGACATCTCAAACTTCTCCGACATTAGCTTCCCAAACTTTTCACTAAAATGAGGGTTAGTAGAACCAAATATAATATCATCAACATAAATTTGGCACACAAATAGTTCCCCATTAACCCTTTTTGTAAAAAGAGTAGAATCAATTTTACCAATTTCAAAGCCTTTTTCAGTAAGGAACTTGGTCAAGCATTTATACCATGCTCTAGGAGCTTGTTTAAGACCATAAAGGGCTTTGTGAAGTTTGTAGACATGATTAGGTTTCTTAGGATTGACAAAGCCGGGAGGTTGCTTAACATATACTTTCTCCTCAATTTCACCATTTAGAAAAGCACTTTTAATGTCCATTTGGTATAAGGTGATATCATGGTGATTAGCATAAGCAAGTAAGATGAGAATGGACTCAAGTCTAGCAATGGGAGCATAAGTCTCACCATAGTCCATACCTTTGACTTGTGTGTAGCCTTGGGCGACGAGACGTGCTTTGTTGCGGACTACTTGTCCATCTTCATCTTGCTTGTTGCGAAACACCCATTTGGTACCGATGATGTTGTGGTTGTTGTCGGGCTTCTCAACCAATGTCCACACTTGATTTCTCTCAAAGTTGTGTAGCTCTTCATGCATAGCGTTTATCCAGTCTGGATCTTCTAATGCTTCTTCAACCTTCATAGGTTCAATGCTAGAAGATGAATGAATAGTGTTCACAAAAGTTAGCTAAATGAGTTTTAGAGCGAGTGATTCTCCGGTTTGGATATCTTTGTAGATTTTCTCGACGGGATGGTATTTAGTAATTCTTGCTCGAACTCGCGAAAGCTTTTGCTTGGGTCTTGGTTGAACATCTTCTTCATCTTGTTCTTCTTCTTAGCCTTCTTCATTGTTGGCGTTGTCGTTCTCTTGTCGTGGTGGAGAAGGAGGTTGTTGGCGTTCGTCTTGGTGCACTTCCTCGTTTTCTTCATCTTGGTGTGTCCCACTTGTGGATGCCTCTGTATCAACTCATGGTTCACCTTGTCGTGAGGTAGAAGCTTCCACTTGGACGGACGAGTTACTCTCCTTCACCTCCGTTGGACGAATCTTGCCAATAGACAAGTCTTGGATTGCTTCCGAGGGATATTTGTCTCCTACATCAATTGGTAATTGCTCTACTTGCGAGCCGTTAGATTCATCAAACTTCACATATACCGTTTCTTCAACCTTTCGGGTGAAATTGTTGTGAACACGGTATGTGTGAAGTTTGAAACCATAACCAAGTAGGAAACCTTCATGAGACTTAGGAGCAAATTTAGAATGACGATGCTTATCAAGAATGTAGCACTTTGAGCCGAATACTCGAAAGTATCCAACTTGGGGTTTGTTACCGGTGAGGAGCTCGTATGCCGTCTTGCCGAGTAGCTTGTGAAGATACAAGCGATTTGTTGCATGACAAGCTGTCTCAACCGCTTCCGCCCAAAAGTGCTTTGGCGTCTTGTACTCACCAAGCATCGTTCTTTCCATCTCTATAAGAGTCCGGTTCTTCCTCTCAACGACTCCATTTTGTTGAGGTGTGTACGTAGTCGAGAACTCATGTGAAATCCCTTCTTCGTCAAGAAAGGTATCCACATTTGCGTTCTTGAACTCCGTTCCGTTGTCGCTTTGAACCTTCTTGATTTTCACGTCAAATTGATTTTGGGCCTTCCTAGCAAAGTTTTTGAAGATCTTTTGGACCTGCAATTTATCATCGAGAAAGAATACCCACGTAAATCTTGAAAAATCATCAACTATAACTAGACCAAAAGAATTTCCACCGAGACTTTTGTAAGCGTTGGGACCAAAAAGATCCATGTGAAGTAGCTCGAGTGGCCTCCTTGTGGTCATGTGTTCTTCACGAGATGCCTTCCTCCAACCTGTTTACCTGCTTGACAAGCGCTGCAAAGTCTATCCTTATCAAATATGACATCGTTAACGCCAAGGATATGATTTCCTTTAATAAGCTTGTCAAGGTTTCGCATACCAACATGACCTAGTCTTCTATGCCACAACCAGCCTTTAGAGGATTTAGCAATAAAGCAAGTTCTAGGTTGAGCCTTTTTAGTGAAATCAACAATGTAGAGATCACCTCTCGTTACAGTAAAGATCATTTTATTATTATCTCTACGAAACACTTGGCAATCTACTTCAGTAAATAGGACATTGAAACCGAAACCAGCAAGTCTAGATACTGAAAGTAAGTTGTAGCCAAGAGATTCAACGAGCATGACATTTTGTATGGAGCTATCATTGAGATGCCCACCTTACCAAGGCCAACCACCTTACCCTTTGAATTATCACCAAAAGTGACATATTTTCGAGGGCCGTCGTTTTCAGCAAGCTCACGGAACATGTCTTTATCTCCGGTCATATGATCAGTAGATCCAATATCAAGGACCCATTCCTTTCCTCCAGCCACGTAGCCGCGAAGATTTTCCATAAGACCAAAGTGTCTCATTGCATCGTCAAGATCATATTCACTATCACCATCCTCATCATAGTATTCATGTTCAACATCATCCTGTGATTGATCAATTCCTAGAGAGGGTAATTCATTAGAGAAATGATTGTTTCTATGATTGTCTTTATGGATTCTAATAGCTTCGCAAATAATATTGCTAATGATTCCAACATCTCCTATGGAACGCATGAGATTTGTAAGCTCAAATAGACAATCATCAAAGCTAGGATCACTAGAATTCATCTTACTCAAGGCAATAGACTTATGGAGAATTTCATCTAAATTTTTCAAGGAATAATCTGGAAATCGTTCCTCAAGAAATTTCCATATAGTATAGGCACAATCAAGAGTAGGCAAACTAGCAATCAAATTTTTGGGCAATCCTCTTATGATAAGATTGATGGTTCTAAGATTGCAAATCATGTCAAGATCCTCTTCGGGTGTGGGATGCAAGGGATCAATGTGAGGTTCACAAGGGCTAGCAATGTACTTGTTCAAATGATATTAATTGAAAATCTCAAGCATTTCATTTTCCACTCATGAAAATATTCTCCATCAAGAATAGGCACTCTATGTCTAAGACTCCGCAAAGTAGACACATCCATCTTCCTCCAAAGGTGTTTAAACCAAGGCAATGGAGACCAAAGCTCTGATACCAATTGAAAGGATCGAGAAGAGGTGTCTAGAGGGGGGTGATTAGACACGAAGTACCAAAAGTTGCAGTTTTTAACTTCTTTAAGTTGGAGTGGAGTTTAGACACAAGTTTAACACTCACAATACATATCAAGCAAGCATGCAAAGAGTATATGAGCAGCGGAAAGTAAAGCATGCAACTTGTGAGAATGTAAAGGGAAGGGTTTGGAGGATTAAAACGCAATTGGAGACACGGATGTTTTTGTCGTGGTTCCGATAGGTGGTGCTATCGTACATCCACGTTGATGGAGACTTCAACCCACGAACGGTAAAGGTTGCGCGAGTCCACGGAGGGCTCCACCCACGAAGGGTCCACGAAGAAGCAACCTTGTCTATCCCACCATGGCCGTCGCCCACGAAGGACTTGCCTCACTAGCGGTAGATCTTCACGAAGTAGGCGATCTTCTTGACCTTACAAACTCATTGGTTAAACTCCACAATCTTGTCGAAGGCTCCCAAGTGACACCTAGCCAATCTAGGAGACACCACTCTCCAATAAGTAACAAATGGTGTGTTGATGATGAACTCCTTGCTCTTGTGCTTCAAATGATAGTCTCCCCAACACTCAACTCTCTCTCACAGGATTTGGATTTGGTGGAAAGAAGATTTGAGTGGAAAACAACTTGGGGAAGGCTAGAGATCAAGATTCATATGGTAGGAATGGAATATCTTGGTCTCAACACATGAGTAGGTGGTTCTCTCTCAGAAAATGTGTATTGGAAGTGTAGGTTCGTTCCGATGGCTCTCTCCACGAATAAAGAGTGGGTGGAGGGGTATATATAGCCTTCACACAAAATATAACCCTTACACACAACCTGCTAAACTCGGTGGGACCGAATTGATAAACTCGATCAGACTGATTCAGCAAATCTAGTGACCGTTAGGATTTTCGGTGGGACCGACATGCAACTCGGTAGGACTGATATGGTTAGGGTTAGGGCATAACATAATCTCGGTGAGACCGATTACACAAACTCTGTGGGACCGATTTTGGTAATAAGCTAACCAGAGAGTTGGTCAGGCAAACTCGGTGAGACCCATTACACAAACTCGGTGGGACCGATTTTGGTAATAAGCTAACCAGAGAGTTTGCATTGTAATCTCGGTAATACCGATTGCTCAAACTCGGCGAGACCGATTTTGGTAATGGACATACACAGAGAGATTACAATCCCATCTCGGTGAGACCGAGATCCCTATCGGTGAGACCATTTGCCTAGGGTTTGTGGCAATGGCTATGACATCTGTGTCACGCCCAACCTGTACCTGCAACTGGTGTTGTAGTAATCTGTGAGCCACGAGGACTCAGCAATCCCATTACCATGGGTATCAAGACTAGCAAAGCTTAATGGGAAAGGAAGGGGTAAAGTGGTGAGGTTGCAGCAGCGGCTAAGCATATATGGTGGCTAACATACGTAAATGAGGCGAGAAGAGAAACAAAGGCGATCGTCAACTAGTAATGATCAAGAAGTGATCCTGAACTCCTACTTACGTCGACATAACCCGAAACCGTGTTCTCCTCTCGATCAACCCGAAAAGAGACACTCACGATTCGCGCTACGGTTGGTGTATTTTAGAAGAGTTTACTTCAAGTTTACTACAACCGGATATTAACAAATTCCCATCGCCACATAACCATGAGCACGGCTTTGAAAGTTCAAACCCTGCGGGGTGTCCCAACAGCCCATGATAAGCTCTCGCGATCAACGAAGGATATTCCTTCTCCCGGGAAGACCCGATCAGTCTCGGAATCCGGCTACAAGACATTTCGACAGCAATAAAACAAGACCAGCAAAGCCGCCCGATGTGCCAACAAATCCCGATAGGAGCTGCACATATCTTGTTCTCAGGGCAACACCGGATGAGACTAGCTATGAGTAAAACCAGCCCTCAGGTTGCCTCAAGGTGGCCCATGATCAGCTCGATTCGAACCAGCACTTAGAAAGCACCGGCCGGGGGCTAAATAAAGATGACCCTCGAGAGAGCGACTCCCAAGGGAAAAGTAGGTGGTGGTGAGGCAAAAGGTAAAACCATGGATGGGCCTTGCTGGAGAAGTCTTATTCAAAGCGAACTGTCAAGGGGGTCCCATAAACCACCCAACCGCGTTAGGGACGCAAAATCCGGGAACATAATACCGATATGACGGAAACTAGGGCGGCAAGAGTGGAACAAAACACCAGGCATAAGGCCGAGCCTTCCACCCTTTACCAAGTATATAGATGCATTAATTAAATAAGAGATATTGTGATATCCCAGCATAAACATAATCCAACATGGAGCAATCTTCATCTTCACCTGCAACTAGCAACGCTATAAGAGGGGCTGAGCAAAAGCGGTAACATAGCCACACAACGGTTTGCTAGGAAGGGTGACAAAGGTTAGAGGTTCATGGCAATTTGGGAGGCTTGAGCAACAAGAGATAGGTAGCGCGGCAAAGCGATAGAACGATGCAACTAGCATAGCAATGATAGTAGTGAGATCCAGGGTAGCGGTCATCTTGCCTGAAGTCACGCAAGGAAGAAGAACGAGTCCATGAAGAAGATGAAGCCACGAAGACGAACCAAGCGTGAGCGAAGCGAATCCTCACGATCATAGCAAAACAGGAACTATCGAGAAGAAGCACACAACATGGTAAACACACCACACATGAACAAGGCATGATGCACAACAAGCATGATGCATGACAAAGCTACATGAAGCTACTCATGGCAAGAGATGATGCAAACAAGAGCAACACATCAAAGCAAGTTTAAATGAGGCCGGAAACAACATATAACAATTCCGGTAAGTCCTCATATGCAAATTTCAAAATTGGTCCAGATCTGAATAAACCTTATGTTCCAGTTGTTAAACAGCAAGTTAAGATGCACCACGATGATATACACGAAATTCTAGTCAAGTTACATATAAAGTTCATTTAATTCGGAGCTACGGCCTAAAAGATATGAGCAAAACAAGTTAAACATGGCATTTATGCAAAATGCATACAAACATCAAGCAAACACTCTCAAAACATGGATGCAACATGATAATATGAAACTACATGCAAAATTAAGCAAGTTTCATTTAGAGCACACTCAAAACGGAGCAACGGTTCAACACATACACATGAAACAAGTTATAGCAACAATCTGTCCAAAACAGCAACTAGGCATATTACAAGCATCAAAACAATACACTACATCACCCTAACATAAAACCAAAAGGAATGGGCATGATTTACAGGTAAAGCATGACAAAACATGAACACTGAGCTATCTCCAGAAGTCACTAGAACATGCTCAAAATGACATGGCAAGATTGCATATAATAACAGCTTCAGACTTATCAGGAAATAACATCAGGTTGCAATGTTTAGAGCTATCAAACAACATGTTACAAGAACTTATCATGGCAAACAAAGGCATGGCATGATACTACTAAATGCATAGAACAAAAGTCCTTTACTGACCATGTGCCAAAAAGGATCATAAGATATGATTGCACCCATGTAAACATAGCAAGTTATAATACAGATTCAAACATGGTAGGAACAACAATAAGTCGCATATTGGTGAGCTTGAACCCCTCACCACAGATCAATACATGGCATGGCAAGGCAACCAACAGTAAGAAGACATATATATGAAGCTAAAAATGTCAAGACCAAGTTCATAGGGTGCATGGATCACTAGCAAAGCTCATGGAAAAACTGAACTTAATGTTAAGAGGCTGACAGCAACATTATTTAGCAACTTTGAGAGCAAGATTACAACAAGTTACGGCAGGGTACAAATGCAACCAGGGGCATGAATAGATAGAGCATGACAAGTAGAACAAAACACCCTTAGTGAACATCTCCATATTATGCATCGAATGACTTGTAGAAGCAAGTATACATGGCATTGCAAAATAACATATTCAGCCTAGCAAAACAGCAACAGCAAGTACTCTACTTAACAAGCTTGATTCACTCAGTACAAGATTCCCAAAAATACATGGCAAGCACCCCTGTAAAGATGGCATAACGTAGTTCACAACACATGTAGGGCTCAAGTTCATAGGATGCAGACACAAAATACAACAAAAATGACAAATCATCAATTTATACCAGTTTCAGCAGATTAACATCACATAGCACTTTTGTAACGATGATTCATGCATCAAGATTGACTCAAATGAACATGATGCAATGGAACGAAATGAAGTAATCGTTAAGGCAAACAATTTGACATATTACACGCGCAAAACGGAGCTACTGATACAGAGATATGGTGCGATGAACATGGCATGATAATGTCAAAATATTCAGGACTTAGCAGGTTTTTCTGGAAAAAAAAATGAATGCGCGCGGGATAACTAAAAGTCGCACTGGGCGGTATTCTGAGGGAAGCTCACCCATGGGCCTGGCCCAGTAGTGGAAAGGAGGCGGGCCGACTCTAGGCCGTGGGGAGGCCCACGTGGCCGGCGGCGTCGATTCCCTCCTCGGTCCCGATTGGATCGAGGAGGCCGGGGCGGCGGCGGTGACTGGCGAGGCGGGGCGGCGCTCCGGCAACCTTGGTGACGGGGACGACTCCAGCGACGGGCGCGGGGTCGCGGGATGGAGCAGATCCGGAGCGGCGGCGGGGATGGGAAGGTGAGGCGGCTAGGGAGGCGGGTCTGTGCCCGTGGCGAGCGAGATCCGGCCGGAGGCGCGGGTCCGCGGGAGGCGGCGGCTCGGGCCGGAGGGCTCTTCTGCGGCTGCGGTGGGCAGCGCGGTGTGAGGAGGAGAGGAGGCCGACAGGCCACGTGGCGGCGGATGAGTGGGCGGGGCGCGGCGGCGGGTGACGTGGCGACGCCTGATTCGCCGGGTGAGGTGGAGGCTGGACGTGTCCGGCCGTCGGCGGACATGTCCGGCGGCGCGGAGGGAGGATTTAGGGTTTCATCTGCGATTTGGACGGGGGTGGCACATATTTATAGGTAGAGGGAGCTAGGAGTGTCCAAATGAGGCACGGTTTTCGCCCACACGATCGTGATCGAACGACCGAGAGCATGGAGGGGAGTTAGATGGGTTTTGGGCCACTTTGGAGGGGTGTTGGGCTGCAAAGAGAAGGAGGCTTTTACGGTTACCCGGTTAACCGTTGGAGTATCAAACGGACTCCAAATGGCACGAAACTTGACAGGCGGTCTACCGATGCTATACCAAGGCCGCTTGGCAAGACTCGGTCCATTCCGAGAACGTTTAACACCCGCTCACAACGAGAGACAAAACGGGAACGCCGGAGGACATAGGAGTGCCGGATCGCGAAACGGACAACGGGTAAATGCTCGGATGCATGAGATGAACACGTATGCAATGCAATGCACATGATGACATGATAAAATGCAACACGCAAGCAAATGACATGGCAACAACGACGAATAAGCTGGCGGAACCGTGGCGCGCGAATGCAGGCGTTACAACACTCCTCCACTAACAAGAGATCTCGTCCCGAGATCTTAGGACCGAGACGGAAGGTAAAATGGATGAGGTGAAACAAGAACGCAAGAGCTCCGGAATAATTAGAAGAGTCAGGTAAGATCCTGGGAAAAGACCTGTGGGTTAGGGTCCACTAAAGAAAACACCGTCGAAAAAAAAGGATTGTTGAACAGATAGATGATGCACCGGAATGATTGGAATATTTAGATGAGGTGACAACCCCGAGTTAATTCGAACACAGACGAATCTCTGAGATGTCTTGAACTCCGGAATGATTGAATGGCGAGAGAGGCAAACGAGCAAGGGGAAAACATTTGAGCCGAGGAAAAAGAATATGATCAACACCGAAAACTTGAATTGAGTCCACCGGAGAAGAAAGAGAGATGAAGAATGTCGAATAAAGCGAGAATTTATCTGTTGAGATAATTGACGGAAGATTGAAGAGGCTCCACACGAATGACATTGATGCTCGAAACAGACTCAGACTCCGGGAAGAAGAGGGTGGGAGGGCGGGAAAACAAAGGCAACTTGGAACGGGGAACAGACGAATAACTTGAAAAGAAAGCATCGGTTGAAATCATTGAGGAAAGAAAGCAAAGACTTCGCACGAGCAGGATGGATACTCGATTACAGACTCCGGTTTCGAGAAGAAGAAGGGTGGGCGGGTGGGGAAAACAAGGACAACTTCGGACAGGGAAACAACATCGATCGAAAATAGCTGAGGATTGATCTCCTAAAGACAAAGAGGTTCGAGTCGACTTGAACAGAGATGCACCGGACAAAAGAGGATGGACAACTCACGAAACTAACCACGTGATCCTAAAGAAAAATTTGAACGGGAAGAGGAGTAATTCAAAACACCTACGTCAGGATTCCTTACCAGAGCGACGAAGGGGCTAAGGAGTAAAAATAATTCCTATTCTCCGATATAACTAGACTCCGAAAACAGTTTCTTTTCTAGACTCAACAACGGTCAAACTACACGATCAATCAAGGGGGCTCCTGTTGGGAAACGTAGTAATTTTAAAAAATTTCCTACGCACACGCAAGATCATGGTGATGGCATAGCAACGAGAGGGGAGAGTGTTGTCCACGTACCCTCGTGAACCGTGGCGAAGCGTTATGACAACGCGGTTGATGTAGTCGTGCGTCTTCACGATCCGACCGATCCAAGTACCGAGCGTCACGGCACCTCCGAGTTCAGCACACGTTCAGCTCGATGGCGATCCCGGACTCCAATCCAGCAAAGTGTCGGGATTAGTTCCGTCGACCGACGGCGTGGTGGCGATGATGATGCTCTACGGCGCGAGGCTTCGCCTAAACTCATGACGATATGACCGAGGTGGAATATGGTGGAGGGGGGCACCGCACACGGCTAAGGAACGATCCGTAGATCAACTTGTGTTGTGTCTAGAGGTGCCCCCCTGCCCCCATATATAAAGGAGCAAGGGGGAAGGAGGCGGCCGGCCTAGGAGGGGCGCGCCAAGGGGAGTCCTACTCCCATCGGGAGTAGGACTCCCTCCTTCCTTGTTGGAGTAGGAGAAGGGGGAAAGAGGGGGAGAGGAGGAAGGAAAGGGGCCGCACCCTTGTCCAATTCGGACCAGAGGGGGCTGCGCGCCTCCTTCCTTCGGCCTCTCTCCTCTATTCCCGTATATTTAATAAGGCCCATATACTCCTGGCGAATCCGTAACTCTCGGTACTCGAAAAATACCGAATCACTCGGAACCTTTCCGAACTCGAATATAGTCGTCCAATATATCGATCTTTACGTCTCGACCATTTAGAGACTCCTCGTCATGTCCCGATCTCATCCGGGACTCCGAACTCCTTCGTACATCAAAACTCATAAACTCATAATATAAGCATCATCGAAACCTTAAGCGTGCGGACCCAACGGGTTCGAGAACTATGTAGACATGACCTAGAACTATTCTTGGTCAATAACCAATAAGCGGAACCTGGATGCTCATATTGGCTCCTACATATTCTCGAAGATCTTTATCGGTCAAACCGCATAACAACATCGTTGTTCCCTTTTTCATCGGTATGTTACTTGCCCGAGATTTGATCGTCGGTATCCAATACCTAGTTCAATCTCGTTACTGGCAAGTCTCTTTACTCGTTACGTAATGCATCATTACGTAACTAACTCATTAGCTACATTGCTTGCAAGGCTTATAGTGATGTGTATTACCGAGAGGGCCCAGAGATACCTCTCCGACAATCGGAGTGACAAAACCTAATCTCGAAAGACGCCAACCCAACATGTACCTTTGGAGACACCTGTAGTACTCCTTTATAATCACCCAGTTACGTTGTGACGTTTGGTAGCACCCAAAGTGTTCCTCCGGTAAACGGGAGTTGCATAATCTCATAGTTACAGGAACATGTATAAGTCATGAAGAAAGCAATAGCAACATACTAAACGATCAAGTGCTAGGCTAACGGAATGGGTCAAGTCAATCACATCATTCTCCTAATGATGTGATCCCGTTAATCAAATGACAACTCATGTCTATGGCTAGGAAACTTAACCATCTTTGATTCACGAGCTAGTCAAGTAGAGGCATACTAGTGACACTATGTTTGTCTATGTATTCACACATGTATTATGTTTCCGGTTAATACAATTCTAGCATGAATAATAAACATTTATCATGAAATAAGGAAATAAATAATAACTTTATTATTGCCTCTAGGGCATATTTCCTTCAGTCTCCCACTTGCACTAGAGTCAATAATCTAGTTCACATCATCATGTGATTCAACACTAATATTCACATCTGTAAGTGATTAACACCCATAGTTCACATCGTCATGTGACCAACACCCAAAGGGTTTACTAGAGTCAATAATCTAGTTCACATCGCTATGTGATTAACACCCACAGAGTACTAAGGTATGATCATGTTTTGCTCGTGAGAGAAGCTTAGTCAGCAGGTCTGTCACATTCAGAGCCGTATGTATTTTGCAAATATTCTATGTATACAATGCTCGCACGGAGCTACTCTAGCTAATTGCTCCCACTTTCAATATGTATCCAGA
The DNA here is from genome assembly GCA_021605205.1 of Aegilops longissima. Taxonomy (NCBI): domain Eukaryota; kingdom Viridiplantae; phylum Streptophyta; class Magnoliopsida; order Poales; family Poaceae; genus Aegilops; species Aegilops longissima. Next base: position 56,651 of record JAHIAM010005845.1, on the reverse strand, counting down.
TTGAGACTTAGAGTCATCTGGATCGGTGTAAAAAGCTTGCATCGATGTAACTCTTTCTGACGGGCTCTTTTATCACCTCCATAATCGAGAAATATTTCCTTAGTCCTCACTAAGGATGTTCTTGACCAATGTCCAATGATCTACTCCTAGATCACTATTGTACTCCTTGCCAAATTCAGAGCAAGGTATACAATAGGTCAGGTACATAGCATAGCATACTTTATAGAACCTATGGTGAGGCATCGGGAATGACTTTCATTCTCTTTTCTATTTTCTGCCGTGGTCGGGATTTGAGTCTTACTCAATTTCACACGTTTGCAACACAAGCAAGAACTTTTCTTTGACTGTTCCATTTTGAACTACTTCAAAATCTTGACAAGGTATGTACTTATTGAAAAACGTATCAAGCGTCTTGATCTATCTCAATAGATCTTGATGCTCAATATGTAAGTAGCTTTACTGAGGTCTTTCTTTTAAAGAACTCCTTTCAAATACTCATTTATGCTTTCCATAAAAATTGTACATCATTTCTGATCAAAAATATGTTACTCACATATATTTATCAAAAAGGCGGTAGTGCTCCCACTCACTTTATTGTAAATACAGGCTTCACATAAGTCTGTATAAAACTATATGCTTTGATCAACTTATCAAAGCGTGTACTCCAACTCGAGATGCTTGCACCAGTCCATAGATGGATCATTGGAGCTTGCACATTTTGTTAGCTCCTTTAGGATTGACAAAACCTTCGGTTGCATCATATACAACTCTTCTTTAATAAATCCATTAAAGAATGTTGTTTTGACATCCATTGCCAGATTTCATAAAATGTGGCAATTGCTAACATGATTCGGACAGACTTTAAGCAACGCTAGAGTTGAGAAAATCTCATTATAGTCAACACCTTGAACTTGTCGAAAACCTTTTGCAACAAGTCGAGCTTTGTAGATAGTAACACTACTATCAGTGTCCGTCTTCCTCTTGAAGATCCATTTATTTAACTTGACTTGCTGATCATCGAGCAGGTCAACCAAAGTCCCCACTTTGTTCTTATATATGGATCCTATCTCATATTTTATGGCCTCAAGCCATTTCGCGGAATCTGGGCTCATCATCGCTTCCTCATAGTTCGTAGGTTCATCATGGTCTAGTAGCATGACTTCTAGAATAGGATTACCGTACCACATTGGTGCGGATCTTATTTTGGAAGACCTACGAGGTTCGGTAGTAACTTGATCTGAAGCTTCATGATCATCATCATTAGCTTCCTCACTAATTGGTGTAGGAATCACTGGAACTGATTTCTGTGATGAACTCCTTTCCAATAAGGGAGAAGGTACAATTAACTTATCAAGCTCTACTTTCCTCCCACTCACTTCTTCCGAGAGAAACTTCTTCTCTAGAAAGGACCCATCTTAGCAACAAATATCTTGCTTTCGGATCTGTGATAGAAGGTGTACCCAATAGTTTCCTTTGGGTATTCTATGAAGACGCACTTCTCCGATTTGGGTTCGAGCTTATCAGGTTGAAACTTTTTCACATAAGCATCGCAATCCCAAACTTTAAGAAACGACAACTTAGGTTTACGGCTAAACCATAGTTCATACGGTGTCATCTCAACGGATTTAGATGGTGCCCTATTAAACCTGAATGCAGCTGTCTCTAATGCATAACCCTAAAACGATAGTGGTAAATCGGTAAGATACATCATAGATCGCACCATATCCATTAAAGTGCGGTTTCGACGTTCGGACACACCATTATGTTGTGGTGTTCCATGTGGCGTGAGCTGTGAAACTATTCCACTTTGTTTTGATTGAAGACCAAACTCGTAACTCAAATATTCATCTCCACGATCAGATCGCAGAAACTTTATTTTCTTGTTACAATGATTTTCCACTTCACTCTGAAATTCTTTGGACTTTTCAACTATTTCAGACTTATGTTTCATCAAGTAGATATACACATATCTACTCAAATCATCTGTGAAGGTCAGAAAATAATGATACTTGCCACGAGCATCAACACTCATTGGATCGCATACATCGGTATGTATTATTTCCAACAAGTCAGTAGCTCGTTCCATTGTTCCGGAGAACGGAGTTTTAGTCATCTTGCCCAAAAGGCACGGTTCGCAAGCATCAAATGATTCATAACCAAGTGATTCCGAAGATCCATCTTGATGGAGTTTATTTATGCGCTTTACACCGATATGACCCAAACGGCAGTGCCACAAATATGTTGCACAATCATTATTAACTTTACATCTTTTGGCATCAATATTATGAATATGTGTATCACTACGATCGAGAAACAATAAACTATTTTCATTGGGTGTATGACCATTGAAGGTTTTATTCATGTAAACAGAACAACAATTATTCTCTGACTTTAAATGAATAATCGTATTGCAATAAACATGATCAAATCATATTCATGCTCAACGCAAAAGCCAAACAACATTTATTTAGATTTAACACTAATCCCGAAAGTATAGGGAGTGTGTGATGATGATCATATCAATCTTGGAACTACTTCCAACACTCATCGTCACTTCCCCTTCAACTAGTCTCTGTTTATTCTGTAAATCCTTTTTCGAGTTACTAATCTTAGCAACCGAACAAGTATCAAATACTCAGGGGCTACTATAAACACTAGTAAGGCACACATCAATAACCTGTATATCAAATATACTCTTGTTCACTTTGCGATCCTTCTTATCCACCAAATATTCAGGGCATTTCCGCTTCCAGTGACCATTTCCTTTGCAGTAGAAGCACTTAGTTTCAGGCTTTGGTCCAGCTTTGGGTTTCTTCGCGGGAGTGACAACTTGTTTGCCATTCTACTTGAAGTTTCCCTTTCTTTCCCTTTGCCCTTTTCTTGAAACTAGCGGTCTTGTCAATTATCAACACTTGATGCTCTTTCTTGATTTCTACCTTCGTCGATTTTAACATCACGAAGAGCTCGGGAATCTTATTTTTTCATCCCTTGCATACTATAGTTCATCACGAAGTTCTAGTAACTTAGTGATGGTGACTAGAGAATTCTGTCAATCACTATCTTATCTGGAAGATTAACTCCCACTTGATTCAAGCGATTGAAGTACCCAGACAATCTGAGCACATGCTCACTAGTTGAGCGATTCTCCTCCATCTTTTAACTATAGAACTTGTTGGAGACTTCATATCTCTCAACTCGGATATTTGCTTGAAATATTAACTTCAATTCCTGGAACATCTCATATGGTCCATGACGTTCAAAACGTCTTTGAAGTCCCGATTCTAAGCCGTTAAGCATGGTGCACTAAACTATCAAGTAGTCATCATATTGAGCTAGCCAAACGTTCATAACGTCGGCATCTGCTCCTGCAATAGGTCTGTCACCTAGCGGTGCATCAAGGACATAATTCTTCTGTGCAGCAATGAGGATAAACCTCCGATCACAGATCCAATCCGCATCATTGCTACTAACATTTTTCAATACAATTTTCTCTAGGAACACATATAAAAACATAGGGAAGCAAAAACATAGGGAAGCAACAACGCGAACTATTGATCTACAACATAATATGCAAAATACTACCAGGACTAAGTTCATGATAAATTAAAGTTCAATTAATCATATTACTTAAGAACTCCCACTTAGATAGACATCTCTCTAGTCATCTAAGTGATTACGTGATCCAAATCAACTAAACCATGTCCGATCATCACGTGAGATGGAGTAGTTTCAATGGTGAACATCACTATGTTGATCATATCTACTATAAGATTCACGCTCGACCTTTCGGTCTCCGTGTTCCGAGGGCATATCTGTATATGCTAGGCTCGTCAAGTTTAACCTGAGTATTCCGCGTGTGCAACTGTTTTGCACCGTTGTATTTGAACGTAGAGCCTATCACACCGATCATCATGTGGTGTCTCAGCACGAAGAACTTTCGCAGCGGTGCATACTCGGGAGAACACTTCTTGATATTTTTAGTGAGAGATCATCTTAAAATGCTACCGTCAATCAAAGCAAGATAAGATGCATAAAGGATAAACATCACATGCAATCAATATAAGTGATATGATATGGCCATCATCATCTTGTGCTTGTGATCTCCATCTCCAAGCACCGTCGTGATCACCATCGCCACCGGTAGCGACACCTTGATCTCCATCGTAGCATCGTTGTCGTCTCGCCAACTATTGCTTCTCGACTATCGCTACCGCTTAGTGATAAAGTAAAGCAATTACAGAGCGTTGCATTTCATACAATAAGCGACAACCATATGGCTCCTGCCGATTGCCGATAACCGGTTACAAAACATGATCATCTCATACAATAAAATATAGCATCACGACTTGACCATATCACATCACAACATGCCCTGCAAAAACAAGTTAGACATCCTCTACTTTGTTGTTGCAAATTTTACGTGGCTGCTACGGGCTGAGCAAGAACCGTTCTTACCTCGCATCAAAACCACAGCGATAGTTTGTCAAGTTGGTGCTGTTTTAACCTTCGCAAGGACCGGGCGTAGCCACACTCAGTTCAACTAAAGTGAGAGAGACAGACACCCGCCAGGTCACCTTTAAGCACGAGTGCTGCATAGCGGTGAAACCAGTCTCGCGTAAGCGTCTGCGTAATGTCGGTCCGGGCCGCTTCATCTCACAATACCGCCGAACCAAAGTATGACATGCTAGTAAGCAGTATGACTTGTATCGCCCACAACTCACTTGTGTTCTACTCGTGCATATGACATCTACGCATAAAACCAGGCTCGGATGCCACTGTTGGGAAACGTAGTAATTTCAAAAAAAATTCTACGCACACGCAAGATCATGGTGATGGCATAGCAACGAGAGGGGAGAGTGTTGTCCACGTACCCTCGTGAGACCGTGGCGAAGCGTTATGACAACGCGGTTGATGTAGTCGTACGTCTTCACGATCCGACCGATCCAAGTACCGAACGTACGGCACCTCCGAGTTCAGCACACGTTCAGCTCGATGATGATCCCCGGACTCCGATCCAGCAAAGTGTCGGGGATGAGTTCCGTCAGCTTCGGCGGCGTGGTGGCGATGATGATGCTCTACCGGCGCGGGCTTCGCCTAAACTCCGCGACGATATGACCGAGGTGGAATATGGTGGAGGGGGCACCGCTGCGGCTAAGGAACGATCCGTAGATCAACTTGTGTTGTGTCTAGAGGTGCCCCCTGCCCCGTATATAAAGGAGCAAGGGGAGGAGGCGGCCGGCCTAGGAGGCGCGCCAAGGGAGTCCTACTCCCACCGGAGTAGGACTCCCTCCTTCCTGTTGGAGTAGGAGAAGGGGAAAGAGGGGAGAGGAGGAAGGAAAGGGGCCGCACCCTTGTCCAATTCGGACCAGAGGGGGCTGCGCCTCCTTCCTTCGGCCTCTCTCCTCTATTCCCGTATGGCCCAATAAGGCCCATATACTCCCGGCGAATTCATGTAACTCTCGGTACTCGAAAAATACCGAATCACTCGGAACCTTTCCGAACTCGAATATAGTCGTCCAATATATCGATCTTTACGGCTCGACCATTTAGAGACTCCTCGTCATGTCCCGATCTCATCAGGGACTCCGAACTCCTTCGGTACATCAAAACTCATAAACTCATAATATAAGCATCATCGAAACCTTAAGCGTGCGGACCCTACGAGTTCGAGAACTATGTAGACATGACCTAGAACTATTCTTGGTCAATAACCAATAGCGGAACCTGGATGCTCATATTGGCTCCTACATATTCTACGAAGATCTTTATCGGTCAAACCGCATAACAACATACGTTGTTCCCTTTGTCATCGGTATGTTACTTGCCCGAGATTTGATCGTCGGTATCCAATACCTAGTTCAATCTCGTTACTGGCAAGTCTCTTTACTCGTTACGTAATGCATCATTACGTAACTAACTCATTAGCTACATTGCTTGCAAGGCTTATAGTGATGTGCATTACCGAGAGGGCCCAGAGATACCTCTCCGACAATCGGAGTGACAAAACCTAATCTCGAAATACGCCAACCCAACATGTACCTTTGGAGACACCTGTAGTACTCCTTTATAATCACCCAGTTACGTTGTGACGTTTGGTAGCACCCAAAGTGTTCCTCCGGTAAATGGGAGTTGCATAATCTCATAGTTACAGGAACATATATAAGTCATGAAGAAAGCAATAGCAATGTACTAAACGATCAAGTGCTAGGCTAACGGAATGGGTCATGTCAATCACATCATTCTCCTAATGATGTGATCCCATTAATCAAATAACAACACATGTCTATGGTTAGGAAACATAACCATCTTTGATTAATGAGCTAGTCAAGTAGAGGCATACTAGTGACTATATGTTTGTCTATGTATTCACACATGTATCATGTTTCCGGTTAATACAATTCTAGCATGAATAATAAACATTTATCATGAAATAAGGAAATAAATAATAACTTTATTATTGCCTCTAGGGCATATTTCCTTCAGCTCCTAGGGTCGGTCGAGGCTCTGATACCAACTTGTCACGCCCAATATGCGACCCTATCCAAAAGGAACTCGACGGTCCCACCAAGGATAGACCCGCATATTGAAACGCTTTTGCAGGGTGGATATCATTACATCAACATTACATTATAGATGGGGATACATACATAAGGCATACAATGCCACACGAATACAACCTCATCATACAAGAGATCAACATCCGCCTACGGATGAAACATAAACAGAAACTCAAACAATATCCACCCTGCTAGCCTAGGCTGCCGACCTGGAACCTATCCCCTGATCGAAGAAGCAGAAGACGAACTCCAAAACAAGCAAACATCGCTCTCGTGTCATGATCATCGCAACCTGTACTTGCAACTGGTGTTGTAGTAATCTGTGAGCCATGAGGACTCAGCAATCCCATTACCATGGGTATCAAGACTAGCAAAGCTTAATGGGAAAGGAAGGGGTAAAGTGGTGAGGTTGCAGCAGCGGCTAAGCATATATGGTGGCTAACATACGTAAATGAGAGCGAGAAGAGAAACAAAGGAACGGTCGTCAACTAGTAATGATCAAGAAGTGATCCTGAACTCCTACTTACGTCAGACATAACCCAGAAACCGTGTTCTCCTCTCGATCAACCCCGAAAATAGACACTCATGGTTACGCACACGATTGGTGTATTTTAGAAGAGTTTACTTCAAGTTTACTACAACCGGATATTAACAAATTCCCATCCGCAACATAACCGCGGGCACGGATTTCGAAAGTTCAAACCCTGCAGGGGTGTCCCAACTTAGCCCATGATAAGCTCTCGCGATCAACGAAGGATATTCCTTCACCCTGGGAAGACCCGATCAGTCTCGGAATCCCGGCTACAAGACATTTCGACAACAATAAAACAAGACCAGCAAAGCCACCCGATGTGCCGACAAATCCCGATAGGAGCTGCACATATCTCGTTCTCAGGGCAACATCGGATGAGACTAGCTACGAGTAAAACCAGCCCTCAGGTTGCCTCAAGGTGGCCCATGATCAACTCGGTTCGAACCAGCATTTAGAGAAGCACCGCCCGGGGGGCTAAATAAAGATGACCCTCGAGAGAGCGACTCCCAAGGGAAAAGTAGGTGGTGGTGAGGCAAAAGGTAAAACCAAGGTTGGGCTTTGCTGGAGAAGTCTTATTCAAAGCGAACTGTCAAGGGGGTCCCATAAACCACCCAACCGCTTTAGGGACGCAAAATCCGGGAACATAATACCGATATGACGGAAACTAGGGCGGCAAGAGTGGAACAAAACACCAGGCATATGGCCGAGCCTTCCACCCTTTACCTAGTATATAGATGCATTAATTAAATAAGAGATATTGTGATATCCCAGCACAAACATAATCCAACATGGAGCAATCTTCATCTTCACCTGCAACTAGCAATGCTATAAGAGGGGCTGAGCAAAAGCGGTAACATAGCCACACAACGGTTTGCTAGGAAAGGTGACAAAGGTTAGAGGTTCATGGCAATTTGGGAGGCTTGAGCAACAAGAGATAGGTAGCGCGGCAAAGCGATAGAACGAAGCAACTAGCATAGCAATGATAGTAGTGAGATCCAGGGTAGCGGTCATCTTGCCTGAAGTCACGCAAGGAAGAAGAACGAGTCCATGAAGAAGATGAAGCCACGAAGACGAACCAAGCGTGAGCGGCGAATCCTCACGATCGCAACGCAAGCAGGAACTATCGAGAAGAAGCACACAACATGGTAAACACACCACACATGAACAAGGCATGATGCACAACAAGCATGATGCATGACAAAGCTACATGAAGCTACTCATGGCAAGAGATGATGCAAACAAGAGCAACACATCAAAGCAAGTTTAAATGAGGCCGGAAACAACATATAACAATTCCGGTAAGTCCTCATATGCAAATTTCGAAATTGGTCCAGATCTGAATAAATCTTATGTTCCAGTCGTTAAACAGCAAGTTAAGATGCACCACGATGATCTACACAAAATTCTAGTCAAGTTACATATAAAGTTCATTTAATTCGGAGCTACGGCCTAAAAGATATGAGCAAAACAAGTTAAACATGGCATTTATACAAAATGCATACAAACATCAAGCAAACACTCTCAAAACATGGATGCAACATGATAATATGAAACTACATGCAAAATTAAGCAAGTTTCATTTAGAGCACACTCAAAACGGAGCAACGGTTCAACACATACACATGAAACAAGTTATAGCAACAATCTGTCCAAAACAGCAACTAGGCATATTACAAGCATCAAAACAATATGCTACAGCACCCTAACATAAAAACAAAAGGCATGGGCATGATGTAGAGGTAAAGCATGACAAAACATGAACACTGAGATATCTCCAGAAATCACTAGAACATGCTCAAAATGACATGGCAAGATTGCATATAATAACAGTTTCAGACTTATCAGGAAATAACATCAGGTTGCAATGTTTAGAGCTATCAAACAACATGTTACAGGAAATTATCATGGCAAAAAAAGGCATGGCATGATACTACTAAATGCATATAACAAAAGTCCTTTACTGACCATGAGCCAAAAAGGATCAGAAGATATGATTGCACCCATGTAAACATAGCAAGTTATAATACAGATTCAAACATGGTAGGAACAACAATAAGTGGCATGTTGGTGAGCTTGAACCCCTCACCACAGAGCAATACATGGCATGGCAAGGCAACCAACAGTAAGAAGACATGTATATGAAGCTAAACATGGCAAGAGCAAGTTCATAGGGTGCATGGATCACTAGCAAAGCTCATGGCAAAACTGAACTTAATGTTAACAGGCTGACAGCAACATTATTTAGCAACTTTGAGAGCAAGATTACAATAAGTTACGGCAGGCTACAAATGCAACCAGGGGCATGAATGGATAGAGCATGACATGTAGAACAAAACACCCTTAGTGAACATCTCCAGATTATGCATAGAATGACTTGTAGAAGCAAGTATACATGACATTGCAAAATAACAGATTCAGCCTAGCAAAACAGCAACAGCAAGTACCCTACTTAACAAGCTTGATTCACTCAGTAAAAGATTCCCAAAAATACATGGCAAGCACCCCTGTAAATATGGCATAAAGTAGTTCACAACACATTTACGGCTCAAGTTCATAGGATGCACACACAAAATACAACAAAAACGACAAATCATCAATTTATACCAGTTTCAGCAGATTAACATCACATAGCACTTTTGCAACGATGATTCAGGCATCAAGATTGACTCAAATGAACACGATGCAATGGAATGAAATGAAGATACTCATTGAGGCGAACAATTTGACATATCACACGCGCAAAACGGAGCTACAGATGCAGAGATATGGTGCGATGAACATGGCATGATAATGTAAAAATATTCGGGACTTAGCAGGTTTTTCTGGAAAAAAATGAATGCGCGCGGGATAACTAAAAGTCGCACTGGGCGGGATTCTAAGGGAAGCTCACCCATGGGCCTGGCCCAGTAGTGCAAAGGAGGCGGGCCGACTCTGGGCCGTGGGGAGGCCCACGTGGCCAGCAGCGTCGATTCCCTCCTCGGTCCCAATTGGATCAAGGAGGCCGGGGCGGCAGCGGTGACTGGCGAGGCTGGGCGGCGCTCCGGCGACCTTGGTGACGGGGACGACTCCAGCGACGGGATGGAGCGGCGGCGGGGATGGGAAGGTGAGGCGGCTCGGGCGGCGGGTCTGTGCCCGGCGGCGGGCGCCCGGCGGCGCGGCGAGATCCGCACGGAGGCGCGGGTCCGCGGAGGCGGCGGCTCGGGCCCGGAGGGCTCTCTCTGCAGGCTGCTGTGGGCAGCGCGGGTGCGGGAGGAGAGAGGAGGCCGGCAGGCCACGTGGCGGCGGATGAGTGGGCGGCGCGCGGCGGGTGGCGTGGCGGCCTGATTCGCTGGGTGAGGTGGAGGTTGGGCGTGTCCGGCCGTCGTGGGACATGTCGGTGGCGCGGAGGGAGGATTTAGGGTTTCATCTGCGATTTGGACGGGGGAGGCACATATTTATAGGTAGAGGGAGCTAGGAGTGTTCGAATGAGACACGGTTTTCGCCCACACGATCGTGATCGAACGACCGAGAGCATGGAGGGGAGTTAGATGGGTTTTGGGCAACTTTGGAGGGGTGTTGGGCTGCAAAGAGAAGGAGGCTTTTACGGTTACCCGGTTAACCGTTGGAGTATCAAACGGACTCCAAATGGCACGAAACTTGATAGGCGGTCTACCGGTGCTATACCAAGGCCGCTTGGCAAGACTCGGTCCATTCCGAGAACGTTTAACACCCGCTCACAACGAGAGACAAAACGGGAACGCCGTAGGACATAATAGTGCCGTATCGCGAAACGGACAACGGGGAAAATGCTCGGATGCATGAGACGAACACGTATGCAATGCAATGCACATGATGACATGATAAAATGCAACACGCAAGCAAATGACATGGCAACAACGACGAATAACTGGCAGACACCTGGCGCATCGAATCTGGGGCGTTACAATCTGGACTCGGTGGCGCTAGATAGAAAGAATCGGTGGGGCCGAGTTAGACCTTTGGTTTAGGACATATGTGGATGTGAGAAAGTAGTTGAGGGCTTTGGAGCATATCACTAAGCATTTTGAGCAAGCAAGCCATTAAGCAACACCTCATCCCCTCTTGATAGTATTGGCTTTTCCTATAGACTCAATGTGATCTTGGATCACTAAAATATAAAATGTAGAGTCTTGTACTTGAAGCTTGAGCCAATCCTTTGTCCTTAGCGTCTTGAAGGGGTTCCACATCCTTTAGTCCATGCCACTTAATTTGTTGAACTTGTCTGAAACATACTAGGTAAAAGTGTTAGTCCAACAAGAGATATGTTGACATTAGTTACCAAAATCACCCAGGGAGCACTTGTGCTTTCAGGAGGGCGGCAAAGGAAAAATCCAAGGAATAAAAAGTAAGAAAAGTTGGAACTCGGTAAAGCACTGCTTGTGCGGATAATTTACAGACCAAAAGGCCCTCGGCCAACATTCAACATAGTTTGAATACACCCCGTGGGTGGAATTGTGCAAATTTAACAAAAGTTTGTTGAGAAGACTACTATGCAGGAAAAGCTACGATAAGTTGGTGGCCAAGGCCAAAGGAGCAGCATTTGAGTCCAGCAAGTTGGTGGAGTCGGGGAAGCCGGCTGTTGAGTGGTCGGCTGACGACTCTCAGCTTGGTTGCCTTCAACAATAGTCGGCGTGCTTGCACGCGGCTCATTGCTAGAGGCGTGGTCGAGCTGAGGCTGGCTGTCAGCTCCGACCTCTGGTGTGCCGTGTTCATCATCCTCGTATTCCTCGCCTTCCACTTTGTCGCTGGATTCGATGACCTATGCCGAGTCTTCACCATCACCCGGGTTCAGTCCGAACCACTCCGGCGGCACCTCGGCGCCGTTCTCGTTCAGCTCAGGGACGAAGACACCGGTGTAGGTGTACTCAGCGATCGTAGCCGCGTGGAGAGTGAGGTCGCGCTCCACCGCCACCAATTCGGCACTGGCCTCCTACCGAAACGTGGCCAACTGGGCTAGATCTAGCCTAGGATACCACGCCTTGGCAAACTCCAAGGCCCACCGAGCTCCCGCTCGGGCTGAAGAGCCCTTCCATGCCTCAAGCCGGCCGACAGCCACTTCCAACCAGTCGGCAGTCGGACTGGGGTGCGTGGAGCTTGCCTGTCCGGCTAGAGGGTGGAGATCGCCTGAGCCCCAGCATGCTGCAGCCGGCGGAGCATCCGGTTTGCCGGCTGGAGACGAGCCTAAATTCTAAGGAGTTGCTCGCCAAGGGTTCGAGGGGCGTCGGCAGCGATCTCCGTGCCTTCTGGCCTTCGCTCCTTGCGGCGAGCCTCAATGGTCTGGTTGGTGACAACGGAATTGCGGGGAAGAAGCCTGCGCAAGCAAAGCAATAAGTCAGAAATCAGAAGTCAGAGGTCGGCTCAGTTAACAGCCGACAGCTGAGAAAAAGAGAAGAAAGCTCACCGTGGACTAATTCTTCGATCCTGCCATAGCCGACAGTCAGCGCCGCCTTCGTCTCAGCCCAACCTGTGCGCTCGGTCTCAAACTCAGCCAGGAGCCCGGCTTCATTTTCTGCTGCCTGCTTCAGGGCTGCCTTGTGAAGTTCCGCCTGGTCCTTCAGTTCCTTGGCCGGGCGGTCGCGCTCCTAGGCCGCCTTGTTGCACTCGTCCTCCTTGGCACGCAGCACGGTGTTAGCTTCGCCCAGTTGCTACTCCAAGGCGGCGTTGGCTTCTGCAGGAACAAGAAAGGAAAGATATCAGCAATCAAGAAGGAAGGAAAACAATTACCGGAAGATCCGACCCGACTGCTCAGCAGTCAGCTCACATCTTGGGGACTACAGCCCGCGGGTGCGCTGACGCGCCCCCGCGGAGAAAATAAGGAGTGCTTACTCCTGTTCTCCGTCAAATCGGCGGCCCGTCGGTCCAACTCCCGTACATGGGCATTAAAGGTGGCCGCATGGATGTTCTGGTAATCCTGCAACAGAGAAATAGAAAAAGAAGTGAGCGAGAGCTCAGAACCCACTATGAAGTTCCAAGTCGCCTGCTCAGTAGCCGGCCCGGAACTCGAGGACTACACCCAGTGAGTGCGCTGGCACGCCCCCACTAAAGATTAAAAGAATCAAAAGCAAAAAGCAAGTAGCGTACCCAGACGGTGGCCCGCGTCTTCACGAACGCCTTCATGCACTGCGAGAGGGCGGCGGCATCGGCCTTGAAATCGGCCTGGACGTCCTGTGCTGCCTTGATCAAGGCGCTCGTCCCGCCCCCGTGCACCCACTCGGCCGGCACAGCGCTGGTGGGTTCGGCTTCAGGGGTCGATGATCTGGCGCTCCTGACCCCCATTGGCCTCGGTGCCGATGCCGCTTTCTCCACACGACGGTGCACTGGAGTGCGGGCCATGGGACCCGAGCCCACCACTAGCTCGTGTAGCGACCTGACCCAAAATCGGTCAAATCTCTGTGTCTGTACCATCCCAAGATCATGCTAGTACTCACAGTACATCGATGAAATAATCAAAGTTCAATCACACCTGAATTTATTACACGATTCTCATATAGAGTCTTTATTACAATAGAATAAATTCAGCCAGGGCCAACTCATGAGAAATAAACTACTAAAGCTGCGGAAGCGTAGAAGTATAGCGAGTCCATCCGACTCCAAAGGGCAATCACCAAGCGCGGAGCGTAGCCTCACTCTGATCGGAATAAATCTACGCAACATAAGGCGTTGCAGCCGTGTAGGTCAGCTTTTGAATAAGCTGGCAAGTCATGAAGAGAATATCAATAATAAAATTACTATCACTATATGCATTTTGGCTGTGGGGCTCTAAGTTTCATCATTTTTTTGAAAAGCCATTTTTTCCTACTACAGTGGACTTACTTGCAAATACTACAAAATTGTTGGTAGTTATTGAGATGGTTCCGCCAACCAAAATCTCATTCCCAAATTATTAAGTCATAACCCCCTCAAATTAACTTATTAATTTTAGTGTTGAGATTTCGAATACTTCCAAGTTCCAGAGGCTCAAATTGTCCGTAATCGGGACACGGCTAATCGATTAGATCTTTAACTCTGCAGAGGTTTGCGACTTTTCCCGCAAGAATCATTCCCTCCTTTTAAGTCTTAGCACTTCATGGTGTTTGAAGACGGGATGAATAAACAGGTCTTCCAAAGAGTTCTTCAGCTACTGCCGTACCCATCAATCCTACCGTTCTTCTACATCTCGTAGTACCGTCCAGCCAGCGTCACTACTAGGGTTAACCCACCCAGAGCCCAAAATGGCTTGCGGCTGCACAGGTAAGCTTCCGGTCAATGGGGCATCCATCCGTCTCTTTGTGACTGGGTGAAGCTTTCCGCAAGATGTCATGGCACTTCTCCATGCATCCCGGCCAACCACTGGGTTCTCCAGGGTGCCCGTCAACCGTCCTCCACCCAGTAGTGAATTCCGAAGTCCATCTTGATCTTGTAGTTCATGGGGTTGTCATCATCATTGACTCTCACATCTTGCTTATGAATTTCACTCAACCAAAACCCGTCTACGAGCATAGCAAAATAAACTACTTCGTCTCGGGGTCATGGTAACAAGGGGATTGGTTCATCCTACCACATGATACTACTCAAGATTAATAACTTCAAAATTTCAACTACTGCATGCATGGTGGGGTGGTATAATTTCTAATGCACAAAATCATAGGTATTGAAAATAACATGATCAAAGACTTGCCTTGCTGATGATCCTCGTAAGCTAAAGACTCGTAGTAGCAAGCTTCGCACTCCGGAAACTCTACCGAGACAAACAATAATCACAATAAGCATATAGCATAAGATCACTTAGCACAATAGCATAACACACCAAAACAAACAATCAAAAATCCAAAAACTCAAAGAATCCAACTCAAAGTTTTTCCTACTTCAAGCAACAACTAGAAATAGTTTTATATAACAAAATTTTTCTTAACATAACCTAAGCATGAGTTTTTGTTAACTTAACGGAAAAGAATGCATTAGGCAACTAGGAGCAAAAAGAATTAACTTAAAAGCTATTATAAAACTCCTATTAGGCCTAATTCAATTTCTATTAAGAAAAATAAAATAAAAGTTTTATTTATTATAAATAAAAGTTCATGCTCTAAAGTGACAGAAACTATCCTAGAATAATCAATCACATGTGAAAAATAAATTGATTTACTATTTAAAATAATAGGAAAACAGTAGCTAGTTAATTAATTAGGATTAACAAGATTCTGCTTAAAACTATTTTTTATTAATCCTAAAATACCCAAATTAATTCCAATGGTTAGGTAATGTCAAAACAAAGTTGGGACAAAAGAATCATATAAAAATAATTTTCCTAACTCATTTTATGGCAGATTTACTAGTTTGACTAAATCTAAAATAAAGCCATTTTAATTAATTTTAACATAGCTAATAATATTTTCTACAGAAACTATAGAAAATTTGCAAACTAACAAAAAAAAGAATCACTCAAAAATATTAAGTAGAATAAAAGTTATGAATTTTTCAAATCTGGAACTATTCTGTTAAAACAGGAAACAAAAATAAAAGAAAAATGGCCTAATGGGCCTAACCTACGCACTGAGCGTAAAATAACTAAACGGGCCCTAGGGTTTAAACGAGTCGGGCCGGGCTAAATAAAAAAAACCCTAACGAAACTAAACCGTAACGAACCGGTGAAAACCCGGTTTTTTTTATTAAAAAGAGGATACCCCTTCGGGGTTCTAATCTGGACCGCACAAACGAGATCGGACGGCGGGGGTGGAGCTCCGGCGACTCACCGGCGTTCGACGGCGGCGGCGGCTCGGTGGCGAGTGTGTTGGCCTCTCCGGTCGTCGGGGAGGTCGTCGGAGTGGTCCGGCGGGTGCGGGGCGACGAGGGGAGGTGTCTGGTGGAGTCGACGAGGCTCGGGGAGTGCTAGGGCGGCAATGGAGGTGAATGGCGGCGGTGGCGTTGGGCAAGTCCGCGAGCTCGTGAGGAGGAGGAGGGTTCGGCGAGGGCGAGGAGGGGGGGGTGCGGGAGGGGGGTTTATAGGGGCGCCTCGGCTTGCAAGGGGGCAATCGGGAGGATCGGATCCGGATCCGTCGGGATCCGGCGAGGCGCTGCGTGGCGAGGCGTGGCGAGGTTGAAGGAGGTGGTGGTCCACCGGCGAGAGAGAGAGGGAGTGCGGCGGTCGGGCGACCGAGCCGAGAGGTTTCAGGCGAGGGGCGGGCTGGCGGCTGGCTCATTGGCTGGCGGCTGGGCACTGGTGGGCAGTCTGGTGGAGTCGCATGGCCTGGCTGGCTGAGCCGATGCTTTGGTGGCATTGGGGGTGGTTTCTTTTAAATTTTATTTTTTAATAAAAACAAAACAGAGATAACTTATAAAATATAAATATTTTATATAGGACATATATATACCAAAATGATCAGGGAATATTCCTATCATTTGAACATTTTCAAAGGCAAAATCCAAACTTTATAAAAATTCATTTTTCAAATTCAAATAAAACTCAAGTTTGAATTCAAAACTTTTGGCATTGCTTTCCTCTGATATTTTGGAGTGTCATGTTTACTCCTCTCATACTTTTGCTCAAGTATTTATCGGGCATAGTTTTTGAAATGATTCCCACTTGCCAAAGTTTAAATTCAAATTCCAAAACTCAAAATCTTCCGAAACTTCAAATGGCACTCAAATTCAAACAGAATGCATAGATGCTTAGCTATAATTGTAAAACATTCCAAATAGGAAATTTGGGATGTTACAAACCTACCACCTTAAGATGAATCTAGCCCTCGAGATTCGGGTTAACTAACAAATAGGTGCGGGTGATCTCGAAGAAGGTCTTCTTGGCGCTCCCAGTGGCTTCTTCCTCGGAGTGGTGACTCCACAGACCTTGCAAAA
Organism: Aegilops longissima; assembly: GCA_021605205.1. Taxonomy (NCBI): domain Eukaryota; kingdom Viridiplantae; phylum Streptophyta; class Magnoliopsida; order Poales; family Poaceae; genus Aegilops; species Aegilops longissima. Next base: position 39,713 of record JAHIAM010005845.1, on the reverse strand, counting down.
CTTGATGACCTTGCTGCGGTGACCCTGGTCGCAGATCTCGAGAATTCGGACGGGTTTCTCCTTATAAGTCAGATCACCGTCGAGCTGTATGGCCTCTAGGGGCCTTGTGTCTCTCAACGGAATATCGGCCATGTCGGCATGACACTTCTTCACCGAGAAACATGGAAGACATCATGAACTCCGGACAATCCTTCCGCAATTCCAACTTGTAAGCAACTTCTCCACGACGTTCGAGGATTTTGTAGGGCCAATGAATCGGGTGCTAACTTTCCTTTGACACCAAACCTCTTGATTCCACGAAGTGAGACACACGAAGATATGCTCGGTCTCCGCTTCATAAGTTACTTCCTTGCGCTTCTTCGGCATAACACTTCATCTCGATTGTGCTATCTTGAGTCTGTCCCGAATCAGCTTGACTTTCTCTTGGAATCCTGATAAGATCGGAACCAAAAGTGATCGATCTCAACACTATCCCACAAAGAATGGTGTTCGCACCTCCTTCCAGTATAGAGCTTGAAAGGGCCATCTTGATCGGATTGATAACTGTTGTTGTATGAGAACTCTGCGTATGGCAAATTATCATCCCAGCTAGACCCATAGTCTAGCACACAAGCTCTCAACATGTCCTCCGTAATCTGGTTGACTCTCTCGGTCATCCATCATGCTGCGGATGAAAAGCTGTCTTGAATTCCAGCCTCGTACCCAAAGTTTCATGCAGCTGCTTCCAAAACTTTGAGGTAAATTGTGTTCCTCTATCGACACGATTTTCCTCGGAACTCCATGCGACATCGATCCTGGTCATGTATATCTTGGCCAACTTAGCACTGGTATAGGTAGTCTTCACGGGAATGAAGTGAGCTACCTTGGTCAAACGATCAACCACTACCCAGATGGAATCATAACCTGAACGGGTCCTGGGTAATCCTGTGATGAAATCCATTCCAAGTTTCTCCCATTTCCAATCGGGAATCGGCAAAGGTTGAAGTAACCCTGCTGGCTTCTGATGTTCCGCCTTTACTCGTTGACAAACATCACATACTGCTATGTACTCGGCAATATCCCTCGTCATACCTGTCCACCAGAAACTTTCCTTTAAATCCAGGTACATCTTGGTGTTACCGGGTGAATCGATCTGATGAATCATGAGCCTCTGAAGAATTAGCTTCCGAGTTCGGGATCATTGGGCACATAATCGATCCTCGAACCATATAGCTCCGTGTTCATCCTTACGGAATCCTTTAGCTTTTCCTTCATTCATCTTACGCTTTATCTCATCAATTTCCTTGTCCGACTTACGGCTTCATGAATCCTTTCGGCCAAAGTGGACTGAACTTCGAGTTACAACGAATCCTCTCGGAACTATCTCCATCGGAGATCTACGAGGTCATCGACTAACTCTGGGTAATCCTCCTGCGGTAAGAGTATTCACATAACTCTTACGGCTCAAAGCGTCTGCTACAACATTAGCCTTACAGGGTGGTAATGCAATCTCATGTCATAGTCCTTTATCAACTCTAGCCATCTCCTCTGCCTGAGGTTCAATTCCTTCTACGTGAAAATATACTTCAAACTCTTGTGATCGGTGTAAACATCACAGCGGTTTCCGATGAGGAAATGTCTCCAGTCTTGAGTGCATGCACTACGGCTGCTAACTCCAAATCATGTGGCATAATTCATCTCGTGAGGTCGTAGCTGTGCGGAGGCATAAGCTACAACTTTTCCTTCCTGCATTAATACTCCTTGAGTCCTTGACGAGAAGCGTCTAATAAACCTGGTATTCCTTGTGTATGTCCGCAAAATCAGCACTGGGGCTGTAACCAACCGTTTCTTCAATTCCTGAAAACTGGCTTCACATTCCTCGGTCCAAACATACTTGGCTTCCTTCTTCAACAGCTCGGTCATGGGCTTGGCAATCTTCGAAGTTCTCAATAACCTCCGATAATATCCCTTGAGTCCGAGAAAACTGCGGATCTCCTTGGTCGAGGTGGGTGACTGCCAATCGGTGGTGACTCAACCTTGGCGGGATCAACTGCTATTCCTTCTCCTGAAAGAACATGTCAGAGAATCCGACTTCCTTCAGCCAAAATTCACATTTGCTGAACTTGGCATACAACTGATGTTCTCGAAGCTTCTCCGAACTAGGCGCAAATGTTCCTTATGCTCTTCCTCGCTCTTGGAAAATCAATATATCATCGATGAACACCACGACAAACTTGTCCAGATATTCCATAAACACCTTGTTCATCAAATTCATGAAGTATGCAGGAGCATTAGTCAATCAAATGACATGACGGTATACTCATATAAACCATACACAGTAGTGAATGCTGTTTTGGGTATATCCTTTTCACGGATCTTCAATCGATGATACCACGATCAAGATCGATCTTGGAAAATACCTTGGCTCCAACTAGCTGATCAAACAGATCATTAATCATCGGCAGAGGGTACTTGTTCTTGATGGTTACTTCGTTCAGCATACGATAATCCACAACCATCCTCAAGGTTCCATCCTTCTTCTCTACCAAAAGAACTGGGGCTCCCCAAGGTGATGAGCTTGGCGGATGTAACCTTTCTCCCATTACCCCATAATTTGATCCTTGATCTCTTTCAACTCATTCGGTGGCATCCGATAGGGTCTCTTGGATATTGGGGCTGTCTTGGGGTAATAACTCAATCAGAAATTCAATGTCTACGTCCGGTGGCATTCTGGTAATTCTTAGGAAACACATCGGAAAATCTTGCACTCTGGCACTTCCTCTGAACAACTCCGTGAGGGAATGCACTGATTCTTCATCTGGCTGTGCCTGGCTACATACTTGATCCTCTTCTGCTCCGGGGTGGTGAGCAGAATAGACTTGTGGGTACAGTCTATGTTCCCTTCAAACTTTGTCAACCAATCCATGCCTAGGATTACATCCAAGGTCTGGGTTTCCAATACTATGAGGTTTGCGGGAAATTTATGGTTCCCGATGTTGAGGGTTGCATGATAGCCTAAGCTCGCCATCATTTCTCCTCTGCGAACCGACGCCAAGGGGCTTCTAAGGGTTTTAGTGGGTAACCCGTACTTTTCCACAACTACCCTTGATATGAATGAATCGTTGCACCGAATCAAAGAGTACCAATATTGAGCGTGAATTCAATAAAACTTACCAACCACGTTGTACGGCTGATCATAGGCGTCCTCCACGTCCATGTGGTTCACCCGAGCACGGGGAAAGGGTTGGGCTTCTTCGCTGAGCTCCATTGCCGTTTCCATTCCTCTGCTTGGCCTCCGGGCGTCGGTGGCATAGTGCCTGTCTTCGGCACTTGAAGCAGGTGATGTGGCTCAGATCCTTGAGCCGGGCAGAACGATGCTGATTGCCATTACCGTTTCCATTGCCATTGCCATGGCCTGACTTGTTGTCCTGGTTGCGGTTGTTCCTGTTTCCTCCATGGTTATGGCCTCCATGGTTGTGATGGGTATGCCCTCCTGAGTATGGTGCATAACGGGGCTTCTGCTGAGCTCCTGAGTTGTGCTTCCCCTGGCTGTACTTCCGCTTGCGGCTTTCAATCTGCTGCTGCTTGCCTTCAAGTATGACGGCCTTGTCTACCAGCTCCTGGTAGTTGGCGAAGGTAGCCACAATAAGCTGCATACTCAGCTCGTCGTTGAGTCCCTCGAGAAATTTCTCCTGCTTTGCGGCATCTATGGCCACATCATCAGGGGCATAGCGAGCTAGTTTGCTGAACTCATCCACGTACTGCGCCACAGTACGGTTCCCCTGGCGTAAGTTGCGGAACTCACGCTTCTTGCACTCATGGCTCCAGCTGAAACATGGCGGTGCGGAAGGCTCTGGGAACTGATCCCACGTGATGGCACCAATGGGATAAGTGGCGGTGTAGTTCTCCCACCAAGAAGCTGCAGGTCCATCAAGTTGATCTTGTGCAAAGCGCACCTTCTCTGCATCGGTGCATCCAACGTGATTAGCTCTCTTCCGACTTTTCGAGCCAATCATCGACCACAATCGGCTCGGTGCTGCTAGAGAACACCGGCGGATTCAGCCTCAGGAATCGAGTCAAGTTGTCAACAGGGGGTGGTGGCGGTGGATTGTTGGTGTTGTTGTTCTGATTTTGGATGAGTAACTGCATGAGTGCATTCTGCTGCTGGAGTAGCTGAGTGAGCTCTGGCGGAAAGCCGGTGTCACGTCTCGGAGGCATCTGGTGTTTTGGAGTGGATGAGAAAATTAGAATAGAACAATGGTCTAATGAGAAATAACACTACCCATATGAATGCACAATCATAAACACACCAATCATTTATTCATTCCACTCAAACATGGTTCAAATCTCGATTACAAAAGCTCATGACTAATCGAAAATATCGGCCTAACTGATCGATTTAAAAAGTAAAAATAACATGGTGGTCGACTAAAAGTCTTCATCAATAATCCTTGCGTCCTCCAGTGCGATGTCCTCTGTTGTGGCGCCTCCTCTTGCGGCTTCCTCGGTGGAACTCCTTCATAATCCTGATCATTGCTCACGAGAGGTCCGTCATCTCCACTCGGAAAAGGTCCTCTCCCAAGTCCATCTTTTCCTCTATTGCGCAAGCTTCATCTTGGTCGTCGATTGTCTCCATGAAGTCCGCGACTTCTTCCTCATGGTTAAGGAAGTCTGCGTGCTTTCTCCTCCAGTTCAGTTCACGAAACAATAGCCTCCTGTGAGCCTTGAGTTCTGGCGAGTCCGGATCTCCCGTTTCTGAGGAGACACTCCAAGTCCTGGACATAAGAGAGAATGGAGTCGTCCTCTCACGGTGCGGATGATATCTCCATTCCTTGCCTGCGAGAAACCATGGCGAGTCGAGGATCGAGCTCGGCCCTGTACTCCTCTCGGAGATGTCCAAGTGCACGATAGATCGCCATGTCTCTTTCGATGATCCAGTTAAAGTCGGTGAACTCAAAGTCAATAGGCTCTGTATGTCCTCCGAAGGTTCTCCCTGGAATATGCACCTCAATCCTGTAGCGGGTATCCGTCGGAAGTGCATTGGTTGGTTTCCCGGTGATCGAGGGCAGAGCAATCTTAAGCTTCTTCACCATCTGGACCAGCTTCCTGCCGAAGGGCATCGTCTCATCGGGCTGGCAAAACTCCGGTAGCAAAACTGGGGTGAACTCGACGGCCATCTAAAATGTTGAAAATCGGAGAGGAGTCGAAATGAGCAGGGAGAATTACGGAATGATAAGGATATAAAGTAAATAGTCTCTTCCTATGGCTTTCCGATCCTAGGGGTTACGATCCTACGGTCAGCGTGTGCTCGATACCATCTCTCAGAGCGACCTGACCCAAAATCGGTCAAATCTACGTATTCATACCATCCCAAGATCATCTTTGGTACTCACAAGACATCGATGAAATAATCAAAGTTCAATCACACCTGAATTTATTACACGATTCTCATATAGAGTCTTTATTACAATAGAATAAATTCGGCCAAGGCCAACTCATGAGAAATAAACTACTAAAGCTGCGGAAGCGTAGAAGTATAGCGAGTCCATCCGACTCCAAAGGGCAATCGCCAAGCGCGGAGCGTAGCCTCACTCCTGATCGGAATAAATCTCTGCAACATAAGACGCTGCAGCCGTGTAGGTCAGCTTTTTGAATAAGCTGGCAAGTCATGAAGAGAATATCAATAATAAAATTACTATCACTATATGCATTTTGGCTGTGGGGCTCTAAGTTTCATCATTTTTTTGCGAAAAGCCAGTTTTTTCCTACTACAGTGGACTTACTTGCAAATACTACAAAATTGTTGGTAGTTATTGAGATGGTTCCGCCAACCAAAATCTCATTCCCAAATTATTAAGTCATAACCCCCTCAAATTAACTTATTAATTTTAGTGTTGAGATTTCCGAATACTTCCAAGTTCCAGAGGCTCAAATTGTCCGTAACCGGGGACACGACTAATCGATTAGATCTTTAACTCTGCAGAGGTTTGCGCACTTTTCCTGCAAGAATCATTCCCTCCTTTTAAGTCTTCGCACTTCATGGTGTTTGAAGACGGGATGAATGAAACAGGGTCTTCCAAAGAGTTCTTCTGGCTACTGCCGGTACCCATCCAATCCTACCGTTCTTCTACATCTCGTAGTACCGTCCAGCCAGCGTCACTACTAGGGTTAACCCACCCAGAGCCCATAATGGCTTGCGGCTGCACAGGTAAGCTTCCGGTCAATGGGGCATCCATCCGTCTTCTTCGTGACTGGGTGAAGCTTTCCACAAGATGTCATGGCACTTCTCCATGCATCCCGGCCAACCACTGGGTTCTCCAGGGTGCCCGTCAACCGTCCTCCACCCAGTAGTGAATTCCGAAGTCCATCTTGATCTTGTAGTTCATGGGGTTTTCATCGTCATTGACTCTCACATCTTGCTTATGAATTTCACTCAACCAAAACCCGTCTACGAGCATAGCAAAATAAACTACTTCGTCTCGGGGTCATGGTAACAAGGGGATTGGTTCATCCTACCACATGATACTACTCAAGATTAATAACTTCAAAATTTCAACTACTGCATGCATGGTGGGGTGGTATAATTTCTAATGCACAAAATCATAGGTATTGAAAATAACATGATCAAAGACTTGCCTTGCTGATGATCCTCGTAAGCTAAAGACTCGTAGTAGCAAGCTTCGCACTCCGGAAACTCTACCGAGACAAACAATAATCACAATAAGCATATAGCATAAGATCACTTAGCACAATAGCATAACACACCAAAAACAAACAATCAAAAATCCAAAAACTCAAAGAATCCAACTCAAAGTTTTTCCTACTTCAAGCAACAACTAGAAATAGTTTTATATAACAAAAATTTTCTTAACATAACCTAAGCATGAGTTTTTGTTAACTTAACAGAAAAGAATGCATTAGGCAACTAGGAGCAAAAAGAATTAACTTAAAAGCTATTATAAAACTCCTATTAGGCCTAATTCAATTTCTATTAAGAAAAATAAAATAAAAGTTTTATTTATTATAAATAAAAGTTCATGCTCTAAAGTGACAGAAACTATCCTAGAATAATCAATCACATGTGAAAAATAAATTGATTTACTATTTAAAATAATAGGAAAACAGTAGCTAGTTAATTAATTAGGATTAACAAGATTCTGCTTAAAACTATTTTTTATTAATCCTAAAATACCCAAATTAATTCCTATGGTTAGGTAATGTCAAAACAAAGTTGGGACAAAAGAATCATATAAAATAATTTTCCTAATTCATTTTATGGCAGATTTACTATTCTGACTAAATCTAAAATAAAGCAATTTTAATTAATTTTAACATAGCTAATAATATTTTCTAAAGTAACTATAGAAAATTTGCAAACCAACAAAAAAAGAATCACTCAAAAATATTAAGTAGAATAAAAGTTATGAATTTTTCAAATCTGGAACTATTCTGTTAAAACAGGAAACAAAAATAAAAGAAAAATGGCCTAATGGGCCTAACCTACGCACTGAGCGTAAAATAACTAAACGGGCCCTAGGGGTTAAACGAGTCGGGACGGGCTAAATAAAAAAAAACCTAACGAAACTAAACCGTAACGAACCGGTGAAAACCCGGTTTTTTTATTAAAAAGAGGATACCCCTTCGGGGTTCTAATCTGGACCGCACAAACGAGATCGGACGGCGGGGGTGGAGCTCCGGCGACTCACCGGCGTTCGACGGCGGCGGCGGCTCGGTGGCGAGTGTGTTGGCCTCTCCGGTCGTCGGGGAGGTCGTCGGAGTGGTCCGGCGGTGCTTGGCGACGAGGAGGTGTCTGTGGAGTCGGCGAGGCTCGGGGAGTGCTAGGGCGGCGGCGAGGTGAATGGCGGCGGTGGCGTTGGGCTAGTCCGGCGAGCTCGTGAGGAGGAGGAGGGTTCGGCGAAGGCGAGGGGGGGTGCGGGAGGGTTTATAAAGGGCGCCTCGGCTGGCAAGGGGGGCATCGGGAGGATCGGATCCGGATCCGTCGGGATCCAGGCGAGCGCGCGCGCAAGGCGTGTGGGAGGGGTTGAAGGAGGTGGTGGTCCACCCGCGAGAGAGGAGAGGGTGCGGCGCGGTCGGGCGACCGAGCCGAGAGGTTTCAGGCGAGGGGTGGGCTGGCGGGTGGGCCGCTGGTGGGCTGCTGGTGGTGGAGTCGCCATGGCTGGCCGGGCAGTGCTTTGCTGGTGCCTTGGGGGGTTTTTTTAAATTTTATTTTTTTAAATAAAAACAAAAACAGAGATAACTTATAAAATATAAATATTTTATATAGGACATATGTATACCAAAATGATCAGGGGAATATTCTCTATCATTTGAACATTTTTCCAAAGGCAAAATCCAAACTTTATAAAAATTCATTTTTTTCAAATTCAAATAAAACTCAAGTTTGAATTCAAAACTTTTGGCATTGCTTTCCTCTGATATTTTTGGAGTGTCATGTTTACTCCTCTCATACTTTTGCTCAAGTATTTATCAGGCATAGTTTTTGAAATGATTCCCACTTGCCAAAGTTTAAATTCAAATTCCAAAACTCAAAATCTTCTGAAACTTCAAATGGCACTCAAATTCAAACAGAATGCATAGATGCTTAGCTATAGTTGTAAAACATTCCAAATATAAAATTTGGGATGTTACAGCTCGCCTCCAGCTGGTGTCACCAATGGGGCGGCTAGCTGGCTGCCCTGCGCATCCGCAGTCGGCGGACGCAGAGGCACCTCCACCTCTGGCAAGACAGGCCTAGCCGCCTTCCCTCTCCCTGACCGGCTGCTCGTCGCCGGCTCCTCCAGTCGGCGCCGAGAACTGTGGCGCTGGTGGCGCAGAGCGCAGGGGGGTGATGAGCTGCGCGATATGCTGGCGCACGGCGTCCTCTGCCCTTTTCTTCGCCGCGGCGTCGGCTTGAGCCTGGGCCGCGGCGTCCATGTCCGCTTGCACTGCCTTGGCTGCGGCCGCCTTGTCGACCTCCGCCTTCTTGGCGGAAGCTTCTTTCTCCTCCTGCATCTCCCTTGCATTCCTCTCCTGCGCCTCCCCGAGATCGGCGGCTGGGTCTATGCGGCGGTTGTTGGTGGAGCCCTCCGCCGCCCTAACGATGGAGGCAGAGGTTGACCGCTTAAGAGAGAGCGGGGCCCTGCTCAAAAGAAAAAGTAGAAAGAAGATTCAGAAGGAGTCATCAAGACAAAAAGAATAAAAGAAGGCACGAGAAAGGTTGAAGACTTACGCCGACACCATCAGAGGCTGCTTGGGGGCCTTCTCGAACTTGGCCGCCATCGCGGCGGCCTCGCGTCGCTTGGTCGCGGCAGCTGTGTTCTTGGCCGCGACGGTTGAGTGCTTGGGCTTCTTGGGATGGCTACCGAATAGCAGCACACCTCGGTGTTTCGATCTACCGCTTGGTGCGGTCGGCGTGGCCGAGGAGCTCGGGCCCGCCCTGTCGGCAGGCGGCGGACAGCGCGGCACCTCCTCCTCCTCTTCTTCCTCCTCCTCGTCATCCGACCAGTCCTCCACACCTCCTCCTCCTACGGAGCCACCTGCTCCACCACCACTGCCTGTGGCATCGTCCTCTAGGGCGGCCGCCCCCAAGTCAGGGTCCGCCACGTCGCTCACTTCCCGGTCCGGCATGAAGTCGACATTGGGCTCCAGCTGGAGGGGAGGACCTGCATCATGGTCGAGCTGCTCATCCGGCAAGAGAGAAGCCGACAAGAGAGAACCTGGCAAGAGGAAAAGAAAAGAATCAAGTGCTTACCATAGGCGACGGATCTACGCGGGAGTACGGCCTCTTGTCGAACCGCCACTCCTCTGGCTCGAGCTTGAGGTTGGCAATCTCATTCACCAGATAGGCCACCTCGGCAGTCGGCATCTCCTTGGTGCACATCCGGCATGGGTCGCGATGCCCACTCTTCTGGCTTATGATGTGAGGCTGGCCTTGGAGCGGGAGGACTCGGCGCACCACGAAGGCAAGTAGCAAGTCGGACGCCTTGAGGCTCTCCGACTCCTTCATCACCTCGAGGCAGGCGATGGCAGCGGAGGCGTCGGGCGACAGCGGCTTCGGCTCGAAGCCCCAGTTGGTGCGGGGCTCGGCAGGCGGACCGGCCACGTACTCCGGCAAGTTGATGAAGTCGATCGCCGGGTTGACGTTCTTCACGTAGAAGTACGACTTCTGCCACAGCTTGACCGACTGTATGAGCATGATGGCTGGGAAGGCGTTTCGAGCACCCGGGCGCCGCACGACAATGAAAGCCCCACACTAAGCCGCCTCCTCCCTCGCGGAGGTAGCAAACTTGGTGTAGAAGAAAGCCCCCAAAAGCTCGATGGTGGGGAGGATGCCGGGGTACCCCTCGCAGAGGGTGACGAAGGCCAACAGCAGCACCACCGTGTTCGGTGTGAGGTGGTGCGGCCAAAGTCGATAGAAGGTGAGGAAAGAGCAGAGGAAGCCGCTCGCCGGCAGGCCGAAGCCACGGAGGAAGTGCGAGCGGAAGATGACGCGCTCGCATTCCTCCGGCGCCGGCGAGACCTCGTCGGCGGGCGGCACGCGTGTCTTGATGTGCACGCGCCGGGCAGCCGCCGCGTGTCACGGAGGAACGTGAGATGGTCTTCATGGATGTTGGAGCCGTCCCAGTCGCCGGAGCGCTCCATGGCGGCTCGAGCTCGATGAAGACGAAATAGGGCGATGAGCGCGCGAGCTTGCCGCGGAGCAGAGAAAGCGCTTAGAGAGGAGAAACTCGAAGGCAACAGCGAGCCGCGGCAGCACTTCGGTGGAGCGCGAGTGCGGCGGCGGCGAAGAAGAGGAAGCGAGGGAGAGGAGAGCGCGCGTGCCTTTGTTGCTCCCCTCTTCCCCCGATTTATAAACCCTGGCTATGAAGCCGAGGGGGCGGGGTGTGGGGTCGTGGGATTAACTGCGCCCACGTCCCCATGACCCCACATTTACCATGCGGTAAATGCGTGTGGTAATGGCGCGTGGGATCCCAACTGCCCCGCCTCGGCCGCAGCGGATCCGCGCGCATGACGAGGCCCGGTAGTGGCGGGCCCGGCCTGCATCAATGTCCCATCGCGCGTGGGCTGGTAGGCCGACCTGGCCAACTAATGCCGCGTGGCGCGCGAGCGGCAGGCGGCTAGCCTAGAGGCCTAGCTAGCAAGCCGCATAGCTCCCGCCACGGCGATTCAAATCCATCAGGCGGCCATCCGCGGCGTCCGACTCCTCGCAGTCGGTGTACTAGAAGACGGACGAGACAAGCAAACAAGACTACTCAGAGTAGGAAGCTGTAGGGGCACCCCGCCTTGTCAGCCGCGGCGACCCACCAGCTTCGGGGACTACTATAGGACTTATTGGCCATGGGTAGCCTCATCTGCCCCCCATGGCATTTCAAGACACGGGGCCGGCTGCGCCCCTCAAGACTCAAAGCTTGACCGCCGCCTTCTTGCGGCCGGCTGGTCCAAGCGGCCTGCTGTCGGAAGGCGACGGACCCCAGAAGACGGCCATGAAGCGAGCCGCCTCCTAATGGGCGGCTTCCAGAGACGCTGGCTCCAAGCAGGCGGCCCCAGGCGCCCTCAAAGTCTGCACCCCCATGAATGAGATGAGACAGGGCGTGGCTACAGTGAATCCTGCCACCCCCGAATCTAGGGCGGGTCATGGCCACAGTGCGCCGTACTAGCCCGAGATCTCCTGCGTGGCACGGAACTATGGCCCCTTCGCCCGTGACATCACACAAGTCAGAAGGTCCATGCTCCCACGACGGGCTGTTGGTACGGCCCGCAGGCGGCGGGCCCTACCTGCCTGTGAGAAGCTAGAAGGCGGCAAGCCTGGCCAGTCGGCTTGGGGGAGAGGCCGGCACCCAGCAGGCGGCCCTCCCCTTCCCTAGGAGTTTGTGCGCCATTAACCAAAAGAGATGGGGAATGGCTAAAGTGATCGCCCGCCAGGCGGCGGGACTGGCAGCCACACCCTCCCCGACAAAGCAAGCGTCATTAGAAGCACGACTGCAGTGATGAGCAGCCGGCAAGACCCGCGAGCGGCGGGCGCGGCCTGTCGGCCAAGTACAAGACAGCCGGCAGGGCCCACCAGTCGGCGGGCCCCAGCAGCCTGCGGAGAAGCCGGCCACAAGAGACACTGACGGCCTAGGACTACACCCGACCAATTTACCATTGTACCCCTGGGGGTAGGCCTGTATAAACCCCCCAGGGTACCCATGCAAAGGGCTCAGATCCGTAGCCAACACACACACACATAGAGAGAGGAGAGAGCCAGCCTTGCCCTTCTTCCTCCTCTAGTCATCTTGTAGCTACTTGTTGATATAGTGAGCATGCGGAGACCCCGCAGAGCAGGACTAGGGGTGTTATCTCCTAGGAGAGCCCCGAACCTGGGTAAAGTTCACTGACGTATGTGTCTCCGCCTCATCCCGCTTCTTGGCACCGGTGGTGTCTTACTAGCCCCCACCAAGATAAGCCACTCGTTGGCATATGTCGCACCAAAACCCCGACATTAATGTTATTGTTAATATGGTTAGTTCACAATCTTTGCTGAAAACTTGAATGTTGGCTTTACATATTTGCAACAACAAGAGCAAACAAAGTTTGTAAAAGTTTTTCTTTATCACTTTCAGTTTGTCAACTGAATTGCTTGAGGACAAGCAAAGGTTTAAGCTTGGGGGAGTTGATACGTCTCCATTGTATCTACTTTTCCAAACACTTTTGCCCTTGTTTTGGACTCTAACTTGCATGATTTGAATGGAACTAACCCGGACTGACGCTGTTTTTAGCAGAATTGCCATGGTGTTATTTTCGTGCAGAAATAAAAGTTCTCGGAATGACCTGAAACTTCACGAAGAATATTTTTGGAACTAATAAAAAATATTGGCGAAAGAATCAAGGCCAGGGGCCCACACCCTGTCCATGAGGGTGGGGGGCGCGCCCCTGCCTCTTGGGCCCCCTGGTGCTCCACCGACCTCAACTCCAACTCTATATATTCACGTTCGGGGAGAAAAAAATCAGAGAGAAGGATTCATCGCGTTTTACGATATGGAGCCGCTGCCAAGCCCTAATCTCTCTCGAGAGGGCTGATCTGGAGTCCGTTCGGGGCTCCGGAGAGGGGAATCCGTCACCATCGTCATCATCAACCTTCCTCCATCACCAATTTCATGATGCTCACCGCCGTTCGTGTGTAATTCCATCGTAGGCTTGCTGGATGGTGATGGGTTGAATGATATTTATCATGTAATCAAGTTAGTTTTGTTAGGGTTTGATCCCTAGTATCCACTTTATTCTAAGATTGATGTTGCTATGACTTTGCTATGCTTAATGCTTGTCACTAGGGCCCAAGTGCCATGATTTCAGATCCGAACCTATTATGTTTTGATGAATATATGTGAGTTCTTGATCCTATCTTGCAAGTCTATAGTCACCTATCATGTGTTATGATCCGTTAACCTCGAAGTGACAATAATCGGGATACTTACCGGTGATGACCGTAGTTTGAGGAGTTCATGTATTCACTAAGTGTTAATGCTTTGGTCCGGTACTCTATTAAAAGGAGTCCTTAATATCCCTTAGTTTCCAATAGGACCCCACTGCCACGGGAGGGTTGGACAAAAGATGTCATGCAAGTTCTTTTCCATAAGCACGTATGACTATATTCGTAATACATGCCTACATTACATTGATGAACTGGAGCTAGTTCTGTGTCACCCTATGTTATAACTATTGCATGAGGAATCGCATCCGACATAATTCTCCATCACCGATCCAATGCCTACGAGCTTTTCACATATTGTTCTCCGCTTAGTTACTTTTCCGTTGCCACTGTTACAATTACTACAAAACTGCTCCTGTTCCTTTTGCCACCGTTACCGTTACTTCCATACTACTTTGCTACTAAATACTTTGCTGCAGATATTAAGTTATTTAGGTGTGGTTGAATTGACAACTCAACTGCTAATACTTGAGAATATTATTTGGCTCCCCTTGTGTCGAATCAATAAATTTGGGTTGAATACTCTACCCTCGAAAACTGTTGCGATCCCCTATACTTGTGGGTTATCAGGGGCACCCTAGAACACACAAGTTGACAGTTGTCTTAACTGTGTGCGGTGCCCCCCTCCACAGATTTCCACCTCGGTCATATCGTTGTAGAGCTTAGGCGAAGCCCTGCATCGGTAACTTCATCATCACCGTCACCATGTCGTCGTGCTGACGAAACTCTCCCTCGGCCTCAGCAGGATCAAGAGTACGAGGGACGTCATCGAGCCGAACATGTGCAGATCGCGGAGGTGCCATGTGTTCGGTACTTGATCAGTTGGATCACGAAGACGTTCGACTAGATCAACCGCGTTACTTAACGCTTCCGCTTTCGGTCTACGAGGGTACGTGGACACACTCTCCCCGCTCATTGCTATGCATCACCTAGATGGATCTTGTGTGTGCGTAGGCAAAAAATTTGAAATACTATGTTCCACAACACATTTTATATCATTTTTTGGTACTAACCTATTGTCATAGTGCCAAGTGCTAGTTGTTGTTTTTTCCATGTTTTTTACATCGCAGAAAATCCTTATCAAACGGAGTCCAAATGCCACGAAACTTTACAGAGATTTTTTTGGACCAGAAGGAAGAAGTTGGGCCCTGGTTGCACCTAGGGGGAGTCCCGAGGAGGGGACAACCCACCAGGGCGCGCCGGGAGGCCCAGGCGCCCCCTGGTGGGTTGTGCCCACCTCGGGTGCCCCCTGGACCGCCTCTTTGCTCTATAAATACCTCAATATTCAAGAAACCCTAGGGAAGCGATGAAACATTCATCCAGCCGCCGCAGAGTCCAGAACCACCAGATCCAATCTAGACACCATCTCGGTTGGGGTTCACCACCTCCATTGTTGCCTGTCCGATGATGCGTGAGTAGTTCTTTGTAGACCTTCGGGTTCGTAGTTAGTAGCTAGATGGCTTTCTCTCTCGCTGAATTCTCAATACAATGGTCTCTTGGAGATCCATATGATGTAACTCTTTTTCCGCTGTGTTTGTTGGGATATGATGAACTTTAAGTTTATGATCAGCCTTATCTTTTTATATCCATGAAAGTTATTTGAGTGTCTTTGATCTCTTATATGAATGATATCTTATAGCCTCGTATTTCTTCTCCGATATTTAGGTTTTGTTTGGCCAACTTGATCTATTTATCTTACAATGGGAAGAGGTGCCCGGTAGTGGGTTCAATCTTACGGTGCTTGATCCCAGTGACAGAAAGGGAATCGACATGTATGTATCGTTGCTACTAAGGATAAAAAGACGAGATCTATATCTACCGCCATATAGATAAACGGATCTTGTCTACCTCATGCCATCGTTCTTATTGCATTACTCCGTTTTTCCATGAACTTAATACACTAGATGCATGCTGGATAGCGGTCGATGTGTGGAGTAATAGTAGTAGATGCAGGCAGGAGTCGGTCTACTAATCTTGGACGTGATGCCTATGTATTGATCATTGCCTGAATATTGTCATAATTATTTGAGGTTCTATCAATTTCCCAACAATAATTTGTTTACCCACAGTTTGTTATCTTTCTCGAGAGAAGCCACTAGCGAAACCTACGCCCCCCGGGTTTTCTTTCTCATATATTTGCCTTTGTGGTCTACTTTTTCCTTGCTTTTATTTTCAGATCTATTAAACCAAAAATACAAAATATCTTGCTGCACTTTTATTTATTTGTGATCTATTTATTTAATCTATTACAAATTTCTCCCGTCCACACACCATTTCTGGCGCCGTACCCCAAAAGGGATTGACAACCCCTTTAACACGTCGGGTTGCGAGTGGTTGTTATTTGTGTGGAGGGGCTGTTTACGTTGTGTTGCTTGGTTCTCCTACTGGTTCGATAACCTTGGTTTCATATCTGAGGGAAATGCCTACCGCCGATGTGCTGCATCATCCTTCCCTCTTTGGGGAAATACCGATGTAGCTTCAAGCGACATCAACGCGGCATCCTCATTAGGAGTATCAGAAAATTGATCTTTCATAACAAGATTCAACAAAGCAGTATTAATATGACAAGACTCCACACTAGTGGCGGGAGGAGCAATCGGAGTGCCAATAAAATCATTGTTGTTGGTATTTGAGAAGTCACATAACTTGGTGTTCTCTTGAGTCATAATGGCCACACAACAAGTTTGCACTCAAAAACAGATCCGGCAAGAAAACGGCGAACGGAAAAGAGAGGCGAATAAAAGGCAAATTTTGTGAAGTGGGGGAGAGGAAAACGAGAGGCAAATGGAAAATATTGTAAATTGCGAGGAGATGAGATTTGTGATTAGGAACCTTGTATATGTTGAAGATCCTCCCCGGCAAAGGCGCCAGAAATTCCTTTTGATGTCGCTTGAAGCTACGTCGGTATTTCCCCAAAGAGGAAGGGATGATGCAGCACAGCGGCGGTAGGTATTTCCCTTAGATATGAAGCCAAGGTTATCGAACCAGTAGGAGAACCAAGCAACACAAAGTAAACAACCCCTACACACAAATAACAAATCCTCGCAACCCTACGTGTTAAAGGGGTTGTCAATCCCTTTCGGGGTACGGCGCCTCAAGTGGCAAACAGACGTGAGATAAATTTGTAGTTAATTGATAGATCGAACGCTAAATAAAATAAATAAAGAAAATATGCAGCAAGGTATTTTTTATTTTTGGTTTAATATATCTGAAAATAAATGCAAGGAAAAAGTAGATCGCAAAGGCAAATATATGAGAAAGAAGACCCGGGGGGGGCGTAGTTTTCACTAGTAGCTTCTCTCGAGAAAAATAGCAAACGGTGGGTGAACAAATTACTGTTGGGAAATTGATAGAACTTCAAATAATTATGACAATATCCAGGCAATGATCATTATATAGGCATCACGTCTGATTAGTAGACCGACTCCGGCCTGCATCTACTACTATTACTCCACACCTCGACTGCTATCCAGCATGCATCTACTGTATTAAGTTCATGGAAAAACGGAGTAATGCAATAAGAACGATGACATGAGGTAGACAAGATCTATCTATGTAGAGATAGACCCCATCATTTTATCCTTAGTAGCAACGATAGCAACGATACATATGTGTTGTTTCCTTTTCTGTCACTGGGATCAAGCACCGTAAGATCGAACCCACTACCGGGCCCCTCTTCCCATTGCAAGATAAATAGATCAAGTTGGCCAAACAAAACCCAAATATCGGACAAGAAATATGAGGCTACAAGCAATCATGCATATAAGAGATCAAAGAAACTCAAATAACTTTCATGGATATAAAAAGATAGATCTTATCATAAACTCAAAGTTCATCGATCCCAACAAACACACCGCAAAAGAGTTACATCATATGGATAACCAAGAGACCATTGTACTGAGAATCCAGCGAGAGAGAGGAAGCCATCTAGCTACTAACTACGGACCCGAAGGTCTACAAAGAACTACTCACGCATCATCGGAGAGGCACCAATGGAGGTGGTGAACCCTATTCGAGATGGTGTCTAGATTGGATCTGCTGGTTCTGGACTCTGAGGCGGCTGGATGAATATTTCGTCGACGTGCCTAGAGTTTCTGGAATATTGGGGTATTTATAGAGCAAAGAGGCGGTCCAGGGGCACCCGAGGTGGGCACAACCCACCAGGGCGCGCCAGGCCTCCTGGCGCACCATAGTGTGTTGTGCCCCCCTCGGGGCACCCCCCCATGCTTAGCTAGGGCCCGTTGTGTTCCTTCTGGCCCATAAAAGTTCTCCGTAAAGTTTCGGGGCATTTGGACTCCGTATGATATTGATTTTCTGTGATGTAAAAAACATGGAAAAAAACAGCAACTGGCACTCGGCACTATGGCAATAGGTTAGTGCCTAAAAATGATATAAAATGACTATAAATGATTGTAAAACATCCAAGATTGATAATATAACAGCATTGAACAATGAAAATTATAGATACATTGGAGACGTATCACACCATAGTGCGCAAGGCAGTCCTTTGAAATCTTCATTGCAACTTTGACTTCAGGTCGGAGCTGAGCTAAAGCAAGCCTTTTCGCTTTAAGTTGAGAGTGAAGAAGTCAAACTGATTGAGGCAGCGACTGCACAAAGGTTGTCTCACACCTGCTGGTGAGTAGATTCAACTCACTATCTTCATCAAGACAATAACTTGGGGTCATCTCGCTCTCCTCAAGATGGTTTGGCTCACTATCTTCCCTAAAGTTCTGCCTAGCATAAGAGATGCGTGTCACATCCCAGATAGACCATGCATTAGGGTGTGCATCATGTTTAAATTTCATTTGAATTTGAAATGGGGAAGGCAGGAAACCCCAGAACACCCCCCCCTTAAAACAACTAGGGTTTACTAAAAATTATTTCAATGAATCCGAAATGCCCTTCAAAATGCTCATCCTCTTTGTTTGGGTTCAAAATCCATGTCAAAGGAGGTGGAACATTTTCTAGGTCATCTAAGGGTTCTAGGATTAATCCACAAGTTTTAAACTTGGGCATTTTTAATTATATAAAATATTTTAAATGTTCAAAAATTGTCAAACCAAAATGTTTCATGTTGGGAATATTCCAACAAGTGACCAGGAGCATTTTGGTGATTTTTAAAATAGATTTGGTATTTTTAAAAACCCCAACAAAGTTACAGAAAATTAGAAAAGACTAAAAAAGGAAAAAACTTACTGGCGCCTGCGTCGCCCACTGCTGCCCAGCCCAAAGAGCAGCGCCAATGACTGCTTAGCTCGCCAGCGAGCAACTTCGGTGTCCGGCCGGCGAGCGCAGGGCGCGCCACGCAGCTGGCCGCCGCCTGCTTCACCCCTTCGCCGCCGCCGCCTGGGCGACCTCCGCGTCGTCGCCCGACCAGGACACCCCATTCTCCCCGCCTCCTCTCTCGCGCTCCCTGCCTCCTCTCTCGCTCTCCCTCGCCATGGCCGACGCCACTGTCGCCGCTCCTCCGTCAGTAGCCGTAGCCACCGTCGTCCCAGCCCACGAGACCTTGTCTGTCGCCTCGCCGTCGTCGACTTCGTCGAACAAGCCAAGCCCCGAGCTCTTGCTGCGCCCGGCTATCTGCGACCTCGCCCGACTCCGCCACCGCCGAGATCCCCATCGCCGTCGCCGCCAAGATCGACCGCCCCGACCCCCGACGAGGTCTCTATGGGATCACTGTGAGCCTGGCTACCTCCCCATCCCCTCCATTCTCTTCCTCGTGCACCACATCGACCCAACCGCGATCACCGAACGCACCGCCGCGGAGCTCGTCGCCGACGAAGCTCCGGCCACCCAATGGCCACGCCACCCTGTCCATCGCACTCACCGAGTTGCGCTGGGCCTAACTATGCACTCCACCCGCCTCACTTTGCCCCCTAGCAACGAACCCGACATCACCGAGCCCCGGCCGCCGCCAAACTCACCGCCGGCGCCAACTCCGGCCACCCCTAACCCAACTAACCCCACCAAACACCGCGGCTCATCTCCAGCTCCACGTAGATGCTCCCAGCGCCCATTTGTGCCCGGAAAGTAAAAAGCACTTTGCTCCGCTTGGCCTGCCTCGCCAAGCGCTAGACGCCAGCGAGTTGACCACTTGACCCTGTCCAAGTGGGCCTGTGACCGTCTGAGTCAATGACGGTGGACTTCCCGGTTAACTAATTAGGATTAGTTCTAATTAAGTTAATTAGTTTAACTAACCACGACATGCGGGTCCCACTGGTCAGTTTGACCTGACGACCCGTTGACCCTGACGTCACGCTGACCTCATCTTGACGCTTAATTCAAATTCTGGATTTATTTTATATAGTAAATTCCAGAATATAATTCAAATTTCAAATGCTTATAACTTTTTATCTATAACTCCAAATGCAAAGATTTATATATGAAAAATTATCAGAAAAACACACTCTATCCATTGGTACAGGTTTCATGCATGTTAAAACAAGTTAACTATGCTGTATAACCAGAATAAGATATTGCACCATTAGTCCTAACTCAAATGAGCTATCATTTGAATCCTTGATTCAAATGAGTTCATCTCCTGTTCTTTCAACTTGCATTAGACCAACACACATCCATATTGCCATGTCATAGCATGCATCATATTGTTGCATATTGTCTTGTGTGTTTATTTCGGTGTGCTTTCATGATAGGTTCTGCCTCAAGATAACCTCGACTACCCATCCAAGGGCAGTTCTCTACCCCGCCCATCGGGCAAGCAATTCATTGATCATTCCGATACAAACCCATGTTCTCGCTTCTGCTCTCGTCGCATTAAGACAACGCGATTCAAACTGTTGTGTGCATGGTAGTTGAACCCACTTCCTTTGCATGACTGTCATTGCCACAAGAATTAGATGAAACCCACTAGTATGTGTAGGAGTTGATTGAGCCATGTTTGTGATTCCTACCATGCTATGCTTGCTATGCTTAGAGTTGTGTCGTGTCTGGCTCATCGGGATGATGAACTGGAGTGAAAGGTTGTGTTGGTTCGAGAGTTAAAGTGTGGAACACGATTTGGTAAAGGTATCGATGAGAGGCCATGTAGGAGTACATGGTGGGTTGTTTCATTGAAGCCGAACTTAAGAACTGAGATCTGTGTTTGTGATCCATGAACTAGCTACTACCACGCATTGGGCCCAAAACCAATGGACCCTCTAAACTTCTTAACCACCCTCGCTCATAGTCCGGAGTTGCAAGTAGTTTCGTGTTTGTAGCATGTCAGGGGCCACGCAACGCTGACCTTAGGGGTGGGTTGTGTTGCGGTAGGCACCGTGGGTCTGTGTACCGAAAGCCCGCTTGGTATCTCGGGAACCCTGCACACATCGTTCGGGGCTGTATGGGAAACCTCGGCGGACTCCTGCGGATGGAACCCGAATAGGCGATAAACCTGGACTAGGGACTTGAGTGTTTAGGTAGGCTGTGGCCGACACCCACGCTGGGCTTCCGCTGAAGGTTGCCGAGTACATGTCGTAAACGATTTATAAGTGGTGAGAGCGTGTGAAGAAGTATACCCTGCAGGTTAAATATGATCTATTCAATAGCCGTGTCCACGGAGAAGGACTTCTGGGTTACCTATATCAGTTCATAGACAAGTAAATGGATACTACTAAAAGCCTCAAGATAAGTGTGAGTATCGTGGATGGCCCTCTCGGGATGACGAGAGGATCCACGGTGGAGTATTGTGATGGTGATTAGTGGACTGCAATACTGCGACAAAATGCTTTACAAAGTGTGTCACGAGGATAGCTTAGCCAAGAGTCAAAGCTGGCTTGCTGCAAATAACTCCACCTCCTTCCTTGAGAATGTGCATGTATGATAGGATTCGTGGTAAGACTTGCTGAGTACTTTTGTACTCATGTTTGCTTAATCAATATTTTTCGAGAGGACTATGCTACCCTCCGACGGATTCTATGTAGATGTTGACTTGACGAGTAAGCTAGCCACCTGTGTGGCGATCTAAGACTTGTGAAGGGCCATTGTAGATAGAAAGGCTCCAACAAGCTTTCTTTCTTTCTAGAGTCTCAGACTCAGACTAGTTTGCTTCGCATGTGCTTGTATGATTGTATGACTTGAGTGTTGGGTCATGTGACCCTACCTGTATGACTATGTTATGTATGGCTCCTGAGCCTCTTAAATAAAGTACTTGAGTTGTAGAGTTTTGTTGTGATGCCTTGTTGTATTTACTCATATCGGGCATATTATGTGTATGATTGAAATGCTTGGTATGAGTGGGATCCGACGATCTAGTTGTTTATCCTTGGCAGCCTCTCATATGGGGAAATGTAGTCTCGTGCTTCGAGCGATAGTAGTCCGCTATGCCCCGGTTCACGGAGTCCTGCTAGCCCAAAGACTACCGCTTGGACACTTGACTGGCCGGCATGTGATTCATTTCGTTCCTATGTCCGTTCCTTCGGGAAATGTCACGCGTGATATTCGAGTCCTGCCTAGCTCGCTACAGCCGGGATACCGAGTCCTCATAGCCCAAAGCTACAGCCCGAGTTCATACGCTGATGACCGACATGCTCAAGTGTTTCATGTATGCCTGTCCCCATAGGTTAGTGCCGCTTTGGGTTCACAACTAGCCATGTCGGCCCGGTTCTTTGTCATGTGGATGCTAGCGACACTATCATATACGTGAGCCAAAAGGCTAAACGGTCCCGGCCATGGTAAGGCGACACCCGTGGGAATACCGTGCGTGAGGCCGCAAAGTGATATGAGGTGTTACCAGCTAGGTCGATGTGACTTGGAATCGGGGTCCTGACAATGCGACTCTGAAAGAGAAATAAGGTGACACGTAACAGGTTTCACAATTATATAAGCAAATAAATGGATCTGTTCTGCATAAGGAACATGTTTTTACAACCACAATTTAAAACTGGTAGTTGTTGCAAACATCCAACCAGATGTAAACAGCAAAGTAAACAGCAGTGGAGGAAATGATGCCTATCCAAATCTATACTAGAACAAAGTTTGAAGGCTCTAGAAGGATGAACTTACATTACATGTTAACACAGGCTGGACAAAGCCCTTCTCCATGTTGATGGAAGGAGAATTCAATAAATTCCCCAAAGAAACTTCTTTATAAGCGTTGCCATTATTCTACATTTTGCAAAGAGTAAATGTAGATCAAATAATATTGGAAAAAAAAGAGGATAATGAAGCTCAGGTGTAGACTGATGATACATAATCAAATAGCAATTAATTAAGTACAATGTTACAAGGCAAAATGTACTCACGAGAAGAATGCAGACATCAACGTGTGCAGTGGCATTGGTTTTATTCAACATTTTGATAAGAGTAAATGTAGATATGATAATTTGGAGAAAGTGGAGGGCAGGGCAGATAAGATGCAGAGTAATGCTAGACAATCAACCATCTCTCGATGCAAGTACAGTAATACCACCACCGTCCGTTATTTCTTGTCGCTCAAATGGATGTATCTAGCACTATTAAGTTCTAAATACATCCAATTGATCAACAATTAATTCGATACAGAGGGATTACATGACAATAGGTACTTACATGAGCAATCCAAAACTTCATAACCATTGTGTTAATTCTACATTTATCTAAGAGTAAATATAGATCTTATAATTTCAAGCAAAGGGAGGATAAAGAAGCGAACATTTACAGTGATGCTACATAATCAAACAAAAATGAGTGTAGTATGCTGACAAAGGGCAAGAGGTAATGACAAGAGCAATGCAGAGCCCAGTATTGTTGTGAGATCCTATGATCCTTTGAGCAAGGAGATTCATCTGAAATTAGTTTTCATACAAGAGAGAAGGTAAGGCACATCCAGAATTTTGGAGTTCAAATTTTGAATTGATATCATAGATAGTACCTGATGCTAGGCTCTCCGCAGTTCTAATAGGGGTTTGGACAGTGGAGTAGGGGTAAAGTGTGGTACAGTTGGGCCTGTGTTTTCTGTGGCTGCTGATCTATCTGATTTAATATGTGTCGCTACCTTTTCCAAATACCTAGTTTATACTCCTCGAGGATCTGCACTCACCCTCTTCCTTTTGGACATCTATTACCAAAGAACAACATTTGACTGGAAAAAATAGTATGACGACACATGGAATAGGTACAGAAAATGGATAGGTGTTGGGGATATTACTACTGGGCGTAAACCGGCCAGGACAGGCCGGGTTAACTTCATTAGTAGTTGAGTATATTAAAGCCCAAGTAGGCAGATGAGAGCTTTAGGCCCATAGCCGGTTTAAAGCCTGTAGCCGTAAACCGGCGTGGGTATGTAACTTGTATTGTAAGTTAGGAATAGCAGAGTCTGAGCCGGATACATCTATAAACCGGCGTCGGGACTCTGTGAACCGACGGGCGCCACCCATGTATATAAGGGGACGACCCGGAGGCGATTCAGATTTACGCACAACAACTCGAGACTTAGGCGGCTTGTTTGCTCCTAGTCATCGAAACCCCCATCAATTCCATCAAAACTAGACGTAGGCTTTTATCTTCATCAAGGGGCAACTAGTATAAACTCTCTTGTGTCCTTGTGTCCGCTTAACCCCTTCAAGCTAACCCGTAGCGATGGCTCCACGACTAAGTCCTTTCATGAGGACATCTGCCGTGACAAAACCACGACAGTTGGCGCCACCGTGGGGCTATCGCACGATGGTTTCAAGTTCTGGAGGGCAGCTTCAAGGACTCAAGGGTTACGCCAGGGGCGGATGACCAAGAGTCGCCGCGCAAGCTCTACATCGACGATTCAGGCAGGGCCCCGAGGCGGCTCGATTGAGTACGGTACCGGGTCCCTTTGGTGGCATACACGCCTTCATTGGCAAGATCGGTGAATCGGGCCCTGAGCGGACATCTGCACCGACCTCGCCGAAACGGCTCAGCGTCGAGATCTGCCCAGGTAAACCGCCATGAAGCGTACCTTCGTGGAGTCATCCACGGCGAGAATATGATGGTGGATCGAATCGTAGCGAGACCGCTGCTTATTCCGGCGACGAGTCCTTGACCGGAGAAACCGAATCGTTGTATCAGCTACAAGACGGCCGGATTGGGGGCTGTTCCGATGGTGACAGTATTCCGGACCCCTCTGATCTGCCCAACCGGGTTGGGATATTCATGGCCGGTACACAGGCGGGGATCCACTCTTCGATCGCAGTAGCAATGTTCTCTGGGTCAGCAGCGGCGGCCGGGGCAGGAGGCCCTGTGCACCCACCGGCTCAAGTTTTATCTGATTTGTTTGATGTGTTGGCCGTAATTATGGCGGAGGCTAACCCGTCGGATCAGGACGCCCACAACACGGAAATTGCAAAGGTGAGGGAATAGATCACTGAGGCCAAGGCCGACCTGGCAGCCGAGAACAACAGGATGGCCGCAGAGCACACCGCTTTGGATGCGCAGGCCTATAAGCTTATGCTGGACCAGAACACGTCGCATGGAGTCCTGAAAAGGAAGCATCAATCTCGCCTGCCGACGGTTTTCGATGCCAGAAACCTCTTTAATACCCCATGAGCAGGGACTAGTAACCCGCCAGTGATAAACCGGGCGGATGCACCTGGGCCGGGTGCGCCGGTTCAGCCTCGCCTGATGGAGCCGCCTCGACAGAATAATATCGTGCCTCAGCCTGTCCAGACACCTCCAGGTCATTATTCCAGTCCAATGGACAATCTTATCATCGCCCCCTCACGGCTGGAGGCCATCCCGATTGAAGGTGATTCTCCGCGAGCGGTGGAGACGCGTCAGGTTAAGGAACTTCTTCGAACAGCCTTGGTTCAGCAGGAAGCATATTCATATAGCCGTGACCGAATTCATTCCACCCCCCGTCCAAGCCGGAGTTACAGCCGGCGGATGGATGAACCAGCTGTATCCAGTAATGCGCGTGTCCAGGAGGAAGGAGAGTCAACAACCCGCTGGGTATGCCGAGTTTCGGAAATTTTGCACTCATCAGACCGTATCAACGCTGACTCCGCGGTTATAACTTTGGAAGCAACTGCCGGTTTAAACCTCTGAAGTTGAAATTGAGACGGATGAAGCGCCATTGTAACGATATGGGGACCCTCATGACTATGTTAGTGAAGTATGTTGGTTCTGATAGTACCAAGGATCCCGAGTCTGATGATGACAAGACAGGGAAGGGAAAGAAGAACAGCAACTCCAAGGGGCAGCAACACAACACGACAGGTCATGGTAACAGAGGCAAGCGTAAAGCGGATGGCAGCATGGATTTTGTGGCTAATACTAGCGCGCAGGACAGGGACCAGCGACGGAAGGGTAAACCGCCAAATCACGTTGGGGCTCCAAACCCCAACCCGGACCGCCTGACTTATCTATTAAACCAACCCTGTCCAAAGCACGGGACGAAGGAGACGCCAGCCACCCACCTTTGGAAGGATTGCTATATTATGCAGGAGTTCAAAAATTCTAATGCTTTCTGGTATGATCACGGATCAGGTGGTGGCTCAGGATCCGGATTCCATGGGCCGGGTCACGGTGGAGGAAATGCTGGTTCAGGCTTCAATGGAGATCAGGGTGGACATAACAATCAAAACAATCAGAATAGCCAGGGTGGTTACAACCAGCAGCAGCAGTCGGGCTATCAGAGCAATCCAAAGCAGTTGAATAGCGGCCAATATCATGTATTCACCACTAGCTTAGACAAGCGAGACCGTAAGCTTCACAAGCGGCAAAGGAATTTCGCTGAACCGCCGTGCCTCGTTATTTACGCTGGTCCGAACAGCCAATCATATGGAGCAGAGGATCACCTCCCCGGTTGACAATCCGGGTCAGCTAGCGTTGGTGGTGGCACCTCGGGTGGGAGGTTACAAGTTCACCAAGGTGCTCATGGATGGAGGAAGCAGCATTAATATCTTATACTATGAGACCTTCCACCGCATGGGGCTAACAAACAAGAATCTTAAACCGTCCAATACGGTATTCCATGGTGTGGTACCGTAAGTCAGCATATCCTGCTGGCAAGATTTCTCCGAGGTGGCCTTTGGAGATGATCATGATTCCAGGTCAGAAACATTGACTTTTGAGGTGGTGAAGATCCGGAGCCCATACCACGCTTTATTTGGGCGGCCGGCTTATGCCAAATTTATGGCACGGCCCTGTTATATTTATCTACAGCTCAAGATGCCGGGTCACAAGGGGACCATAACCGTTCATGGAAGTCGCAAGATTGCCTTGGAGTGTGAAGAGGGTGATGCGCCTATGCAGAGTCGGTCTGCGCTACGGAAGAGTTGAAGTACTACAAGGATAATGTTGATCCGCGGACATGACTCCGCTGAATAAGCCAACCACGAGCATGATCCGCTCTAAAGTTCAAATCGGCAGCCGAGACTAAGCTTGTTGACTTCAGACTGTGACTCATCCAAGCAGTTTAGTATCGCATCAACTTGGATCCGAAATAGGAAAGCGCGCCATCGAAGTTCATCCGTGAGAACCGAGACATTTTTGCATGGAAGCCTTCTCGACATGCCGTGTACCGAGGAACTCGCTGAGCACACTCTAATGTTGATCCTAAGTACAAACCGGTGAAGCAGCCCGCCGGTTCAACGAAGAAAGGCGCAGCTATTGGTGAGGAGGTGGCTGTGCTCTTAGCGATCGGGTTTTATTGTTGAAGTGTTCCATCCTGAATGGCTGGCTAATCCGGTGCTGGTCCTTAAGAAAACGGCACTGGCGCATGTGTGGATTACATGATCTTAACAAGGCTTGTCCAAGAGATCCTTTGCCCTCCCCGCATCGATCAGATTATTGATGCTATGGCGGGTTGTGAGCGTTTGAGTTTTCTGGATGCATATTCTGGTTATCATCAGATCAAGATGGCAGTTAAGGACCAGGAGAAAACGACGTTCATAACTCCCTATGGAGCCTTCTGCTATGTATATATGCCCTTTGGGCTCAAGAGTGCCCAGGCAACTTATCAACGGTGTATACAAAATTGCCTTCATAATCAGATCGGCCGTAATGTACATGCCTATGTGGATGATATTGTGGTTAAGTCAAGGGAGAAGGAGACTCTGGTTGATGATTTGAAGGAAACCTTTGATAACCTACGGACATACAAGATGATGCTCAACCTGGCCAAGTGTGTTTTTGGTCTACCGGCAGGCAAGTTATTGGGTTTTCTGGTGTCCAACAGGGGAATTGAGGCTAACCCGGAGAAGATCACAGCTATCACCTCCCTGGCTAAACCGAAATGTATCGATGATGTCCAGCGCTTGGCAGGCCGGATTGCCGCGTTGAGCCGGTTTATCAGCCGCCTCGGTGAGAAGGCGATCCCTATGTATCAGATGCTGAAGAAAGCAGATCCCTTTATCTAGAGTCCAGCCGCTGATAAAGCATTGGAGGACTTAAAGCGGCAGCTAGCCAATCCGCCTGTTCTTGCTGCTCCGATTGACAAAGAACCGTTGCTACTATATGTGGCAGCTAATGCTCGTGCAGTCAGCGTAGCTATTGTGGTAGAGCGCAAGGAGGCGGGCAAGGAATATCCGGTTCAGCGTCCGGTTTACTATATCAGCGAGGTGCTTATTGAGTCCAAGCAAAGATACCCGCATTGGCAGAAGCTGGTGTATGGAGTTTTCATGGCAAACCGGAAGCTTAAGCAATACTTCCAGGGACATCCCATCACAGTGGTCAGCTCTGCTCCTTTGGGAGATATAATTCAAAACAGGGAGGCAACTGGCCGGATTGCCAAGTGGGCTATAGAGCTTGGGCCGCACGGTTTGAAATACGTGCCTCGGACGGTGATCAAGTCTCAAGCACTTGTGGATTTCATCAATGATTGGACAGAACTACAAGCACCTGAAGAAAAACCGGATCACACCTATTGTACTATTCATTTTGATGGGTCCAGGCAATTGGAGGGCTCGGGGGCTGGAGTCGTATTAACTTCCCCACGAGGTGATAAGTTCTCATTCGCTTCTCCGCTTAATGTTCCCTTGTACTAACAATGCAGCTGAGTATGAAGCTTTACTCCATGGTCTCCGGATGGCTAAGGAGATGAATCTCAGCCGAGTTAAGTGCTTCGGTGACTCGGACCTGGTGGCCCAACAAGTGCCGGGTACTTGGGATTCTAAGGACCCGCTCATGGCAGCATACCGTCGTGAGGTAGATATTATTGCAGGCCACTTCAAGGGATATGAGGTGGATCGCGTGGACAGACGGAAGAACGAAGCGGCGGATGCTTTAAGCCGGCTGGGCTCTCAGCGTAAACCGGTCCCGCCTAATGTCTCCTTGGATGTCCTTCATAACCCGTCGGTCAAGCTCCCTGGCGAAGAGGATTTAGCTATTCCTGATCCGGAGGCTCAGTTGGTGGTGGCTCGCATGTCATTCCGATTGGGCGGTTCCTTATCCGCGACATGAACCGGGCGAGTTACCAGAGGATGAGACGCTGGCCAGACAGATAATCCGGTGATCCAAGTCCATGACTATTGTCAATGGCGAGTTGCATCATTGCAGTGTGTCAGGAGTGTTTCAACGTTGTGTATCGCCGGAGGAAGGTTGTGAGATCTTGCGCGAAATCCACGAAGGAGATTGTGGTCACCACGCTGGTTCAAAATCTCTGGTGGCTAAGGCGTTTCATCACGGTTTCTATTGGTTGACTGCTCATGCTGATGCGGAGGACCTGGTTAGGCGATGTGACGGCTGTCAGAAGTTCTCAAGACGCGCTCATGTGCCGGCTCAAGAACTGAGGGTGATTCCAATTAGTTGGCCGTTTGCGACTTGGGGGCTAGATATGGTTGGGCCTTTCAAACGGTACAAGGACAAGAAGACCCACATTTTGGTGGCGGTTGACAAATTTACAAAGTGGGTAGAAGCGTAGCCCGTCAGCAAGTGTGATGCAGCCACGGCGGTTCAATTCATTAAAAAGGTGATTTTCCGGTTTGGCTTTCCACACAGTATTAGTACTGATAATGGTACCAATCTGTCTAAGGGTGCTATGAAGGAGTTCTGTGAACGTGAGCACATCCGGCTTGACATTTCATCAGTGGCTCACCCATAGTCCAATGGCCAAGCAGAGAGAGCTAACCAAGAGATCTTACGAGGCATCAAACCCCGGCTTATGGTTCCTTTGCAGCGGACGCCGGGTTGTTGGGTTGAGGAGTTGCCATCTGTGTTATGGAGCATCAATACTACGCCCAACAGATCGACATGATACACACTGTTCTTCATGGTCTATGGAGCGGAGGCGGTTCTCCCCAGTGATATCCGTCATGATTCACCTCGTGTAGCAGCTTATGTTGAAGCGGACAACGAGGTAGCACGGCAAGACGCTTTGGACCTGTTGGATGAGGAGCGTGACATTGCAGCTGCCCGATCGGCGATCTACCAGCAGGATCTTCGTCGCTATCACAGTCACCGAGTTAGAACCAGAACCTTTCAAGAAGGAGATTTGGTGCTCCGGCTCATCCAAGACCAGACTGATATGCACAAGCTATCCCCACCTTGGGAGGTACCTTTCGTGATCAGCAAGAATCTGCACAACGGGTCGTACTATCTGATTGATATTCGAGAGCATAAAGACTCACGTACATCAGAGGAGGAGACCAATAGGCCGTGGAACATAGCTCATCTTTGGCCCTACTTTACTTGAGCCATAGGCTCTACTTATGTACATATTATGATCAGCCTTAGCTAAAGCGGGGTATCTGTTATTTTTACATCATGAGTGGTTACACAGAGTTTTTGTCTTAAAGCGGTCTCGGGTTTACCCCTTGAGTTAGCTTCTTAACAAAGCTTCATATCATGTCACTTGGGTGCTTGGTCGTGTCCGAACCAATGCAACACCTTTTGATAGGCAAAAGCCACGTAATCACTTGGGGACTTGGTCACGCCTCAACCAATCACGCCTCTTGATCGGCCTAAGGCCACGTAATCACTTGGGGCTTTGGTCGAACCCAACCATCGCTACACCTCTTGATCGGCGTAATGCCACTGCATCATTTGGGGACCTGGCTGACATGAACCATAGCTACGCCTATTGGGGGCTTGGCCGTGTCCGACCATGGTAATGCCACTTGATTGGCTCAAACAACCTCTTTTTGCAAAAGATTTTGTCTTTGCCTTTGCTTGAAATTTGTTTGTCTTTTTGCATAATTCTCTTGTTGTGTTCTTAAACTGACAATTATTAAACCGATTCGACTGTCAGTTGACGGGACACGGTTTGTTTTTCATCCGGAGACACTTTGCCCGGTTTGATTTTTGATAAACATCCTATTATGGAGTAACACCGGTGTTCATCTTGACCCGAAACGGTTCACCTGATAAACCGACCCTATATACACAGGAGCTGTTTTCTCCTTCAAGCAGAGCGGGTTTCTTACAACTCCGCTTCAAGATTGGCACAACCAACTTCATGCCCTACGATGGCAGGTATCATACATTCCCATATTTTATCATATGTTTAAATCTAAGGTATTATCTTTGATTTCACATACATAGATATGATGCCCGCCTGGTTATACAACCACAATGGCGTTTTAAGCTTTTTTGCTATAGACAATAATTTAGCATCAGTGATTCAACGGAAGCATAAGTTGTAGTAAATATGCACGAAGGCATATCAACACAAAGTGTGGCAGCTAGTCTATTACAAGGCAACACGGTGCCCAAATAAGATAATTGTTTTTCTGCATTACATAAAGAAGCAGTAATGTAAACCGGCCTCCGGTTCATGCTTGGTTGCCAGCTTGGCCTGATGGTTGTGGGTCATCCTGCGCCGCTTCAACTTCTGATTCCCTACCCAGCGGCTAGAAATCAACAATTGTCCAGTCGATTCCCATTAATGCTTGGAATACAGCTTGATCATTGATCAGCAACGATGGTTCAATATCGGGAGCGTAAGTATGCTTACGAATTGGAGGTATAAGGTTCTCCGCTTCAGGAAACGGTGCAGGCACTCGTTTATTCTTGCCATCGTATTTGGCTTGATAGTGAGACAGATTTGCCTCTTCAGCCAATTGACAAGCCAAAGGGCACACTTCCCAGTTTATAGCTCGGAGATCCTCTTCACTGAATTCTGTCCCGTCTTCCTTCAAGCTTGGGAAGCCCTGGGCCGCTTCAACAGGATCAAAATCTGGCACCCATGCTTTGGCCCGGATTAAGGCGTTTATGGCACCGGTTCTAGCAGCAGATTCTTTTAATTCTTCAAACCAGGCAGGAAGCATTGACAACCTTTTAAGGGTGTCCTGGATCAAGGTCGGGGCTGGGTTGTTGTGGGAAGCGGTGCTGATGATCCGCTATGCATCAAAGATAGAGTTGCTCTATCAATGTATAAGAGGCTTTCAATTTCTTCCGCACGCCTGATCCCAAGTGGCCAATACGTGTCCCTGTATCATTCAAAGGGTTAATAAACCGGAAATTTCATGAGAAGGCCTCATTACGGCAGAAGTCAAAAAGGCTTACCAAAGACAACAGCGGTCATGGCATGCACTTGCCGCTTTACACTGGTCAGTTCATCAACCACCGGTTTGAGTGTGGCTTCAGCATTCTCTGCCCGTTCAGTTAAAGCGGCCTTTTTAGTGGCCCAATCCGCCCGCTCCTTGTTGAAACCTTCCTTAAGCTTTTCCATGACGCTTAAAGCGCTGGTTAATTCATTCTTTGCTTTGGAGGTTTCAGCTTGCTGGGATTTCAGGTTTTCTTGAAGATCAGCGATTTGACTTTCTTTCTTGCTCAGATCAGCCTACATACAGATAATCATTTGATAAGGGTTAAGGTGAAGAGTTGAAGTACCAACCCCACAACAAGTTATGCCCTTGGTACTTGGGGGCTAACGCATATTTCCTTTTCATCCTACAATTTCTATATGAAGTCCCAAGCTCAATACAAGTATTCAACTTGGCACTTGGGGGCTAATGCCTATTTGCTCTATCCTTGAGTAATGCTGGAATTCTTATGTTATACAAGTCCCGGTTTAACTACATTAAGTTGAACCGACCCTTGGGGGCTACTTTCCAAAAGTACAGATGTGTTATATTGGGAAGTCCCAGTTTAAGTTGACATCTTAAAACCGCACTTGGGGGCTATCAGAGTTGACAATTTGCAATATACAAGCAGAGAGTCATACGGAATTTACCTCATATTTGTCCTTCATCATATTCACCAGACCGGCTTCATAATCACGGCTGGTATATAGCCGGTTTAGATAACCGAAATGAAGATCTTGGGGATTCAGAGCGGAATAAGTAGCCAAATCAGCATTCCATTTGCCTTTACCAAACGCAGTAAATTCATCTTTTGCAGTGTGCTTGGACAAGACGACAGGATTGCCTGGCTCGGAATGACCAAAGCCAGTAATGACAACATCATCATCCTTGGCTTCGCTGGTTTGCACTCGGGTCGCCGGTTTATCAGTGTGCTTTGAGGGGCTCGCTGTCTTGTCAGTCTGAACAGGACTAGTGGGTTGATTTAAAGGGCCTGTGGCATCAACATGTGCCTCTTCAACAGTAACATCATGATCTTGCAATGGTGGTTCGTTCAGCATATCATCATGGATGTCTTCTTCAGGATTTGGTATTTTGGTCGGTTCAGGAGCGTCGTTTTCTTCTGCCGCTTTGTCTAGCCGAGCTTTCTTGCTTGGCCTAGGCTTGTCCCTGAAAGAAAAAAAATGGATCAGTCCAATAAACATTGAAAGTGATATATCAAAACAGTATCATCGGGAATATGGCTCACCCAAGCATTGTCTTAAGTGGTGGGAGTTGGGTGGCTGACGACTCGCCGGACGAAGAATGAGAAGTCACCTGATAATCGGATTCAGATGAATTAAGAGGTTAACGAATGCAACCCACTTTAGGATAAGCATTGACGAAACAGTTAGAGACCTCTGAACGGCGTTTCCGAACCGGACTGTTCGGTAAACCGGTGGAGGTAACTACCTGGCCGCTGTGCCGGGTTGCGCGACGAGCTTCATGTTGTTGTATCTTCATAAGAATGTTTTGGTCCAAATAAGCAAGAGGGTGAGAAAATTTAACTTTCTGGTTTGCCCGACAGATTTTTACTGAAGGTAAAGGGTTTGAATCGGAAGAAAGAGCGATTACCTCTACAACATTAGCATGACTGACTTCAGCATCATCCTGGCAATAATCATTATCAATAAGGCGTGTGAAAAATAAACCAAGTGAGTCAAGTTCTACCTCAAGATCCGGACTAGCCACATCATCGTCAGCTGGTGGATCGGAGGAGGCAGTGGTTTTCTTTCTATTGGATTGTTTCTTCACAACTCTGGTCTTGGGCCGGGTTATTTTCTCCGGTTTCTCTTGTGGAGTTTTCCTGCTCCAAAATGGATCATCACCCTATTTGAAAGATGTTAATATCAACAAAGAGTACTTAAACATAGTCAGATTTTATAAAGGCATAAGATATGAGTCTTACGGTACCGGGTTTGTTAATGGCGTAAAAGGAGCCAGACGGTTTGGGCGCAAGCAGCCTTCCGCTCGCTTAACATCCTCTTAATAGCCTCAAGAATTTCATCCTCTGTCACCGGATCTCAATATGCCGTAGAGGGTCTTTCACATCTTCGTGTATTTGCACATCAAACCAGAGCGGACTTAGGGGCAGATACTCCAAGATATCCAAAGAATGAGCAAGATCAACTCCTGTCAACCCGCTGGCCATGAAGGCCCGGAGCTTGAATAGTTGAGGGGCATATTTGCTTCTTTCCTTAGCAATCGATCTGTGAGGGAGGGATGTGTTGCTTAGCCGCTCCGGACGGTAACCCGGTAAAGGATTTTCTCCTCAGAGAGGTATCTTTGCAAAAACCATGTTGAAATCCACTCTTTGGGATGGCTGTGCAGTTTGGCGTGAGGGTAAGTGACCTCTTCCGCTTTTGAATCGCCACACCACCCAACTCGGTGTTGGTACCGCCGTAAAATTCAGTGCGGCGGTTTAGATGGAAGCAATCTCTAAACAATTCAACTGTGGGCCCTCTTGAAAGAACACCTCACGAGCACTTGAAAGTGACAGATATTGGTTATGGAGTTGGGGCCAATATCTTGTGGACGCAGTTGGAAGTTGGCCAAGACATCCCGATAAAACTTTGAACCGGCGGATCAAGCCCCGGGCTAAATGGTCAGCAAAAACAACAACTTCTCCATCCTTGGGTTCTGGAGGACTCTCCGGACCAGGGACCCTCCAATGAATGACATCTTTTTTTGCCTAAAGCGCCGGTGCTGACTAAGTTATCCAGTTGTGTTTCAGTCACCCAAGAAGGGACCCAGTTGCACTCGTACACTTGTTTGGCCATGGTGCAATCTGCAAAGTAGTAATACCGGTTCAAGAATATGTTGGCAGGCTATACATTGATGCATTCATTGCTAAACCGAAAGAAGTTGCTTATAAACCGGAATTCTGCAAGTTAGCAATACATAGCTAGGAAATCCTGGCGGTTCAACAAGGGGACTAATGGTATATGCCGAGTTGTCAATTTCTCTACATAGTTAAACCGCCTAGTCTGAAACATTGATGAATCAAGAGTGGATGTGCGAAAACAGGTTTCACAAAAGTATTTCACAGCTTTGGATCCGAGCATATTCGTAAAAGAAATAAATATTCAAGGTCCAAAACGGAGCGGTACCAATCAATGAGCAAGGGTGCAGGAGATCTATGGCCTTGAGATGCGCAAGGATAGCGGATGCTAAAAACTACCGCTATGCGTAACAAGGATTCACTGCATCTAACTAAAAGTTATCATATGAGCAAGAAGCAAGCGATGAACGCCGAAGAACATGGGAACCCTAGAATAGATCTATGGTGAGAAGATAGAAGACTTACCAGAGCTGAGGACGAAATGGAGGACCGCCGCGATGCTCTGGTATACTCAGGATGATGCAGCGGCCAAGGTTGGTGCAGAAGTTGACGGCGGCGGTGGAGCTCCGAAGCTGGGTGGCGCGAGGAAGATTAAGCAGAGGGGCACTAAGGGAAAAAAAGAAATGACCCTTCGGTCTTATTTATAAAGCAAGGGACATGTGTCAGGCGCGAGAATCAAGGGGCCGCGTGTTTGGAAACGGAGTTGTCGCCTCGATTGTCGCAGGTCTATTAAACAAAAAAGGTATTGTGGATAGTTTTTATGATAGGTGACGTCATGCCGGTTTACGATGACCAGAGAAGATGACATCATGGCGGTTCACCCAATTACACAAAGTTGTCAAGACGGTTTTTTGTCGAGGATTGACATGAACCTGTTCAAATCAATCTGGGCCTAATGTTGGGGATATTACTATCGATGAAACCGCCGTGACAGCCGGGTTAACTTCATTAGTAGTTGAGTATATTAAAGCCCAAGTAGGCGATGAGAGCTTAAGGCCCATAGCCGGTTTAAAGCCTGTAGTCAGAAGCGTGGGTATGTAACTTGTATTGTAAGTTAGAATAGCAGAGACCGAGCCGGATACATCTATAAACCGGCCTCGGGACTCTGTGAACCGACGGGCGCCACCCATGTACATAAGGGGATGACCCGGAGGCGATTCAGGACGACAGACAACAACTCGAGACTTAGGCGAAGCTTGTTTGCTCCCTAGTCATCGAAACCCCCATCAATTCCATCACAACTAGACGTAGGCTTTTACCTTCATCGAAGGGGCCAAACTAGTATAAACTTTTTTGCATCCTTGTGTCCGCTTTAACCCCTTCAAGCTAACCCGTAGCGATGGCTCCACGACTAAGTCCTTTCATGAGGACATTTGCCGTGACAAAACCACGACAATAGGTATGACATATACTCATATATGATGCTTAAACTAAGCAGATGGTGTAACAAAGTAAAAGTAATGCAAGAGGTCAGGTGCAAAATATGTGCGACCAATACAACATTGCCAAGTTAGAGCAAGCACCTTGATGGGTGAATAAGATAGGCCATCCTCCACCATGCCAAGTTTGTTAGCCAATGGATTGTTCCACAATATTCCTCTCATGCACCCATTCTCATATTCATTTTGATAATGTTCAGTACCTGACATGCTTGAAAACATAAAAACAAGTGAGATTATCTTAGTAATGCAGAAGTGATTCTAGTCCAATACTGCCTCTCTGTAAACCCCTTTGTGCTATCTCTGTAATTCTCCTGAGAGATGACATGCATGCTGTAATTTGGTGTGTGCATTAATACAATGTGGCCTACTACTCAAAATATGAGAGCTCCAGAAGTGATGATACTTCGCAGATGACAGCTTCAACATACAGTAAAGAAGAACAAGTCCACCTGACCTGACAGATTGAAAATATACTAAGGGAGAACAACTCGACCTGACCAGTCGGCCGCAAATGTGTCTGCTACTCTTCCCAACAAGGAACAACTTATTAAAGAAGAGAAGAGGATCATCTTAAAGAAGAGCAGAAGAGCAGGCAGATTGAAGATATTACAAGTCTTTCTATACAATGTCTGTTGCCCACCCATGGTGAACCAGAACGCACAGAGAAATACTATTCCTTCCGGTTTCTCCATATGTGGCTCACATGCATTTCGAAACTAAAGTAGGAACATTTAGCTGACCAATTAAACATCTCTTAGTTTTACTAATATCAACGTAATATCAGATTTGAATTTGTACAACTAAGCTTGTTTAGCTCGATAGGTGGAGCAGTGCTATTATGACACGAACCACGTAGGCTCATCGTGGTCATCATAAAATGGGGAAACCGTAAGCATGATGAGTATAGTGTTGACCATGGCAGTGGGATGGCAGATCTGAAGCTGCAAACCGTGCAAAGGGTAGTTAGCAACCGATGTTTGCTTTGAAATAACAACTAAGATTTGGTATGGACAAGCAAGTACAGTCAAAAAGTGAGAAAGAAATGCAATTCTGATGTCTCTCTATATGGCGCGACATCCATTTGGAAACTCAAGTGGGGCCTTTATCTAACCAATTAAACGTGTCTGTTAACTAATATCATTATCATATCACAATCATATTTGAACAACTAAGCTTTGGAATTTTGAGTGTTGTGTTGTTTAGCTTGAAGGGTGGAGTAATGCTAGTACGACAGAAAGCACCTATGCTGATCATAGTAGAGTAGATAAAAGGGGAAAACCCTAAGCAACAAGAGTAACATCAGGAAAGTGGAACTAGCTGGACCACTGGGTGGCGCACATGCTTTTCGAAATGAACATAGGAACATTAGGTGACCAATTAAATGTTCTCTGTTTTAGTAATATGAGCATCATATCAGATTCGTATTT
The DNA here is from genome assembly GCA_021605205.1 of Aegilops longissima. Lineage (NCBI taxonomy): Eukaryota > Viridiplantae > Streptophyta > Magnoliopsida > Poales > Poaceae > Aegilops > Aegilops longissima. Next base: position 2,109 of record JAHIAM010005845.1, on the reverse strand, counting down.
CAACAGCTAAGATTTGGAATTATGAGTGGCATGTTGTTTCGCTTGATGGGTTGTGGTCTTGAGGAGCAGTGCTAGCACGACACGAAGCACCTACGATGATGGTAGTGAATATAAAGGGGGGAAACCATAAGCTTTACAAGTATAGTGACTGTGCCATGGCGGATCTGAAGGTGCAAACCGTACAAAGCTACTTCGCAACCAATGTTTGCTTTCAGCTAGCCACTACGATTTGCTATGGACAAGAAAAGTACAGTAAAGAATTTATGATCTATTTTCCGAGTGAGATCAATAACTTAAGCACATATGGAAGAGTACCAGCTCTCTTGCAACGCCGTGTAGGCCCCTGCTGATACTTGGAGGGTGTTGCGGGTGTGATGGCTGTCGGCGGCGGGGAAGAAGACTTTAGACGGCAGACGGCCGGGTCGGGGGATAAATCCTGTTGTCGTGGACAAGGCCGTCGTAGGAGCGGCAACGACAAGGTGGACGACAGCGCCGATGAAGCGGGAGGACGTGATGAAATGATCCTGGTCTGGCACCGTGGATGAGAGACGTCCATCTCTTGCAGTGGATGACGGGGTAGGGGTAGCGGCTCCGGCAAGGTGGAGGATGGGCTGGCAGACAGAGGAGGCTGGCCGCAGTGGGGAGGTTGTTCTGGCGCCGACGGTGTATGAATGGGGAAATGAAGGGGGAGGGGGGATCTCAAACTCTGGGACGCGCTTGTCTGAAATGTGGGAAAGTTATGGACTTATCCCCCGTTTAAAATTTCGTACATCACGTCGGTTGGGGATAGGATGGTAATCTCGCATCCCGCAAATATTTGCCGGAAGCGATTTCGGCCGAGGAGAGGGTGTTTTTCCACCCACGGTTGGCGCCTATGACGTATGAACAGGGCTGATAGGTAGGGCGGTTGTGTCACGTCCGAGGTAAGTTACACATCTGCCCCTATTTAAAATATTTGCCTACATCGATTTCAGACGAGGAGAGTTTGGTTTTCCGCTCACCGTGTATGAATTGGGAAATGGAGGGAGAGACACATGTCTTTCGGACGAGCTTGAATCAAATGTGTTTTGCCGCCCACGTTTGGCACTCACCATGTCTGAATGGGCTCAGAGGCGGTCGTGTCATGTCTGATTGAAGTTACTAGTCTACCCCTATCGACAGTAGTGTAAATCCGGTAGATAAGGATGTCAAGTGTCAGGGGTAGACAATAATTTCCATCTCGCAAACACTTGCTTCGGGCAGCCCACAAATGATAGTGGGTGTTTAGCCGCTTCGTTCAAAACTTGGGAGAATTAGCATTCACGTTTGCCCTGGGCCCTGGCAACTAAATTCAAATCCAATTTGTATTCGATTACGAATATCCACAGATAATTCTATGTTTTGTTATTTATTTCTTCAAAACCACGACAAAGTTTTATTCCACCTTTATATATGATTATGATTTAGAAATGTTGTGATCTTCAGATTCAGTAGGTTGGATACACTTTGAGTCAAACAGTTATTTCATCCAATACAATATGCTCACACGAAAAGCAGTTCACCTTATGTCAATCATACAAGTACTGAGGATTACCTCGCCTAGAAAATTTGGATCATTACAACACATGGACAACATAGGGGGTCTTACAACATAATCCATTCAGAGACATGACACAACATGCAAGTACAATAATCTAATGACAATTTCAACTGGTATCTAAAGAAGAACTGGATTACCACAGGCTTCGGATAAGCGTAAACAGCAGGACCTCCTCCGTCTTCAAATGCAACATTCTTACTTCCTCCAATTCTTGGGTTGCTTGCATAATGCGTGCAGCTAATTGCATAATTTCTAGCCTCAAGATCAAGATTGCCTCATTCATGGCAGCCACACCATCCCTTTCTGCCTCTAGTAGAGCCTCAAGAACTATAATATATGTGCTCATACTGCTCTTTGGCGGTGTTGCCTCTGAACTGCTACCATCTGGTAACACTACAAAAAAATACACTTCCGTGATGATACGTGTTTGTCACAAAGAGGGTCACGTTTTCATCATGCATGTACATCCATGACGCATTTTATGACGTAATCAAGATAGTCATACCGTGTTGTCGAGAAGTGTTTCATGA
>JAHIAM010005844.1:0-46649 GCA_021605205.1 Aegilops longissima | reverse complement strand
CCACTTGCTATATCATGCCACCCATATTGCCATGTCAAGCTTCTAACCATCCTTTCCTAGCAAACCGTTGTTTGGCTATGTTACCGCTTTGCTCAGCCCCTCTTATAGCGCTGTTAGTTGCAGTGAAGATGAAGTTTGTTCCTTGTTGAACATGGAGATGTTGTTCCTTGTTGGAACATGTTTACTTGTTGGGATATCACAATATATCTTATTTAATTAATGCATCTATACACTTGGTAAAGGGTGGAAGGCCCGGCCTTATGCCCGGTGTTTTGTTCCACTCTTGCCTCTAGTTTCCGCCATATCGGTATTATGTTCCCTGATTTTTGCGTCCCTAACGCTGTCGGGTGATTTATGGGACCCCTTGACAGTTCGCTTTGAATAAGACTTTTCCAAAGAAGGCCCAACATTGGTTTTACCATTTGCCTCACCTATGCCCTTTTTTCCCTTGGGTTTCGGAGCCCGAGGGTCATCTTTATTTTAGCCCCTTGACCAAAGCTCCTTCGAGTGCTGGTCTAACTAGAGCCCTGTGGTGCAGCGCCTCAAGGCAACTTGAGGTTTGGTTTTAGTTGTATGGACTGCTCATCCGAGGTGCCCTCGAGACCGAGATATGTGCAGCTCCTATCAGATTTGTCGACATCCGGCGGCTTTGCTGGTCTTGTTTTATTGTCTGTGAAATGTCTTGTAGCCGGATTCCGAGACCGATCGTCTTCCCGGGAGAAGGAATATCCTTCGTTGATCGCGAGAGCTTATCATGGGCTGTTGGGACACCCCCGCAGGGTTTGAACTTTCAAAGCCGTGTCTGCTGTTATGTGGCAGATGGAATTTGTTAATGTCCGTTGTAGAAAACCCGTTGATCTTAATTAAAATACACCAATCAAGGTGTAACTGATGGTCTCTTCTCGCGGAGTCCGGAAGTGAACACGGTGTTGGAGTTATGTTTGACGAAGTAGTTTCGTGATCACTTCTTGATCATAGTTGTTCGACTGCTTTTTTGCCTTCTCTCTCTTCGCTCATTTATGTATGTAGCCACCACATATGCTAGTCGCTTGCTGCAGCTCCACCTCACTACCCCTGTCCTACCTTTTAAGCTTAAATAGTCTTGATCTCGCTGGTGTGAGATTGCTGAGTCCCCGTGACTCATGTGATACTTCCAAACCAGTTTGCAGTGTGCCGATGAACTGCAGGTGACACATCCAGCTCAAGGAGGAGCTTGATGAAGATCTTGTTCTTTGTGTTGTTTCGCTTCAGCTTGATCAGAGTGGAGCCTCAGCTTGGGACGATCGGGATCTGTGTAGCATTTGGGGTAGTCTTTTTTATTTTGGTTCCGTAGTCGGACCTTGATTGTATCTCAGATGATGTAATGTTTTACCCATGTATTGTGTGAAGTGGCATTGTAAGCCAACTATGTATCCCTTTTCCTTATGTATTACATGGGTTGTGTGAAGATTACCTCACTTATGACATTGCTTTCAATGCGTTTATGCTCTAAGTCGCGGCTTTCACATCGGGAGATATAGCCGATCGAGGGCGCTTTCACATGAGCACCTTGGTGAACTTATAACCTCCCACCGAGGTGCCACCACTAACGCTTAGCTGACCCGGATTGTCAACCCGGAGGGTTATCCTCTCGCTCCATATGATTGGCTGTTCGGACCAACAGAATACCCAGGCACGGCCGTTCAATGAATTCACCGCTAGCTTGTGAAGCTTCGTCTCGCTTGTCTAAGCTTAGTGGTGAATACATGATATCGCCCGCTATTCAACTGCTTTGGATTGCTCGATAGCCCGATCGCCGCTGCTGGTTGTAACCACCGCTATTCTGATTGTTTTGGTTGTTATGTCCACCCGATCTCCATTGAAGCCTCGAACTGCACTTCTCCACCGTGACCTCGCCCATGGAACTGGATCCCGAGCCACCACCGATCCGTGGATCATACCGAAAGCATTAGAATTTTTGAACTCCCGTGATAATATAGCAATCCTTCCAAAGGTGGGTGGTCAAGCGCTCCTTCGTCTCCTGCTTTGGACAGTGGCTGGTTTAATATATAAGTCAGCGGTCCGGTTGGGGTTTGAGCCCCACCGCGATTTGGCGGTTTACCTTCCGTCAGCTGCCCCTATCTCGCCGCTTAGTATTAGCCACAAAGTCCATGCTGCCATCCGCTTTACGCTTGCCTCCGCTACTATGACTCGCCGTGTTCGCTGTCGCCTTGAGTTGCTGTTCTTCTTTCCCTTCCATGTCTTGTCATCATCGACTCGGATCCTTGGTACCATCGTAATCAGCATACTTCACTAACGCAGTCATGAGGGTCCCCATATCGTTACAATGGCGCTTCATCCGTCCCAATTTCAGCTTCAGAGGTTTAAACCGCAGCTTGCTTTCCAAGGTTATAACCATGAGTCGACGTTGATACGGTCCGATGAGTGCAAAATTTCAAACCCGCGCATCCAAATGGGTTGTTGACTCTCCTTCCTCCCGGACACAGCCGCTAAGTCCACTATTGACATAGGTTGTATACATGTATCCTTGAAATTTCGATAAACCGGCTCCCAACTGGGCCCATGAACTGATAGAATTGGCCGGTAAGCTCTTTAACCAAATATGGGATGTCCCTTCAAGCATCATAGTGAAATACTTTGCACATGCCGCTTCATCTACATCAAGCATCTCCATGGCCATCTCATAGCTCTCACCCATGTTTCCGGAGACAAATCGGCCGTAATTTGGCACCTTGCGCAGCCCTTGAAATCCTTGGGCAAGCGACATTATGCTGTAAAGCGGGACAAGACAAGGCACTCCCAAAGAAGTAGAAGTAACTCCTGGCTCGATCGAGGTGGTTGGACTAACTCATGAAGTTAACGAGCCTCATGTTGCGCCGCTAACTCGGATCCCTTCGTGCTCGGGCCCGTCCACCACTTCCCGAGCATCACCCGCCAGTTATGGCCACGGGTGCTTCACGGTTCCGCATTATCGGATACGGCCGGTTCATCCATCCGCCAGAATTCGCTTGGACGGGGTGGAATGAATTCGTCACGGCTATATGAATATGCTTCCCGCCGAACCAAGGCTGTTCAAGAAGTTCTTAACCCGGCGGTTCCACCGCTATGGAGAATTACCTTCAATCGATGGCCTCCAGCCGTGAAGCGGGGCGCTTAAAATTGTCCATTGATTGGAATAATGACCGAGGTGTCTCGACAGCTGAGGTACGATGTTATTCGCTGGGCGGCTCCATCAGCGAGGGTGAATCGGCGCACCCGCCTGTGTGCCTCCGCCTGTTTAGCCACGGCGGGTTACTAGTCCTCGCCTCTGGGTATTAAAGAGGTTTCGCATCGAAACCGCCGGCAAAGTAGACCGATGCTATCTTTTCAGACTTCATGCGACGCTGTTTCGTCCAAAGATAAGCCTATAGGCTCACAGATTCAAAGCGTTCGCTCATGCCATCCTCGTTATTCTCGGCTGCCAGTCGGCCTTGGCCTCGAGTGATCTGCTCCTCACCTTGTACTTCGCTTTTGGGCGCCTTTGATCCGCCAGTTAGCCTCCACTATAAGCACGTTAACGATCAAATGATCAGATAAGACTTGAGCCGGCGGTGCATTGTGGCCTCCTCCCCCTGCCGCCGCCGACCCGAGAACATCATCGCTGGGTCGAAGAGTGGACCGCCGATGTGTAATCGCCATGAATATCCGAACCCGTTGGGCAGATCGAGGGGTCCGAATATCATACATCGAACAGCCCCAATCCGCCGCCTTGTAGCCGATACAATGATTCGGTTTCTCCGGCCGAGGACTCGCCGCCGAATAAACGACGGTCTCGCTGCCGATTCGATCCACCATCATATTCTCCTCCATGGATGACTTCCGAAGGCACGCCTATGGCCGGTTTACCTCGGGCAGATCTCGCGACGCCGAGCTGCTTCGACGAGGTTGGTGCAGATGTCCGGCCAGGTCTGTTCACCGATCTTGCCAATGAAGACGTATGCCACCAAAGGGGACCCGCACCAGACTCAATCGAGCCGCCTCGGGCCCCAAATTGAGTCGCCGATGTAGAGCTTGCTGCACGACCATGGTCATCCGCCCACAACAGAACCCTTGAGTCCTTCGGTTGCCTCCAAGAACTTGAAACCATCGTGGCGATAGCCCCACGGTGGGCGCCAACTATCGTGGGTTTTGTCACGCAGATGTCCTCATGAAAGGACTTAGTCGGGAGCCATCGCCACGGGTTAGCTTGAAGGGGTTAAAGCGACACAAGGACGCAAGAGAGTTTATATTAGTTCGCCCTTCGATGAAGGTAAAAGCCTCACGCCTAGTTGTGATGGAACTGATGGGGTTTCAATGACTAGGAGCAAACAAGCTTCTCGCTTAAGTCTCGAGTTGTTGTATGTCGCCCTTAAATCACCACGGGTCGCCCCTTATATACATGGGTGACGCCTGTCGGTTTGCAGAGTCCCGAGACCGCCTATAGACGTGTCCGGCTCAGCCTCTAATATTTCTAACTTACAACACAAGTTACATACTAATGCCGGTTCACGCCACAAGCCTTAAACCGGTCTCGGGCCTTGGGCCCTTATAGAATATCCTCACGGCTTCAATCATACTTGACTACCGATGAAGTTAACCTGCCTCGCCCCGCCGGTTTACGCCTCGTAGTAATATGTAACGCCTCGATTCGATGCGCGCCAGTGTCCGCCATTATTCGCTGTCGCTGCTATGTCATGTGCTTGCGTGTTGCACTTTGCCGTGTCATCATCTGCATTTCATATCATGTCATCATGTGCATCGATTTGCATACGTGTTCGCCTCATGCATCCGAGCTTTTTCCCCGCTGTCCGCTTTTGCAATCCGCACTCCTATGTCTCCCGGCCGCTTTTACCTCTTTTTCATGTGCGGTGTTAAACGGTCTCGAAGGACCGAGGTTTGCTGCTGCCTTGGTATAGCACCGTAGACCGCCTCGTCAAGTTTCGATCATTTGAGGTCGTTTATACTCCAACGGTTAACCGGTAACCGCAAAGGCCTCTTTTGTGTGCAGTCCAACACCCTTCCAAAGTGGCCCAAAACCCACCAAACTCCCTTCCATGCTCTCGGTCGCTCAATCACGATCGCAGGGTAAAAACCGCACCTCATTTGACTGTCCTAGCTCCTCTACCTATTTATAGGTGCCTCCTCAAAAATCGCAGACATGAAACCCTAGCTCTCCTCTCGCGGCCACGGACGTGAAACCACGACGGCCGACACGCCCAGCCGCCACATCGCCGGGCCAATGGGGCGCCACCTCACCTCCGCCGCCGCCTAATCCCATCGCGCCACCTCACCTTCTCTCTCTCTCCACTGGCCGGCCTCCTGCCCAGATCGGGGCCCGCCGAGCCCATCGGGCCCGGACGAGCCTGCTGGCATGGCCCAGTCCCTCACGGGAGAGCCTCGCCGCTGGCCGCCTCACGCGCTGCCCGGTCAGCCGCTGCTTCAAGCCAGGCTCTGCCGCCACATCTGCCTCCGACAAGCCGCCTGGCTGCCGCCTCGGAGTTGCCACACTACGCCTTGCTGACTGGCTCCGCTTGACCGAAGGCTGCCCGGCCAAGCTTTCTCTCAGCGCTCATACCATAGGCCGCTACGCTTGCCTGGCTCGCCTCGCCTCCTCCGGCCGCCGGAGGAGTTCACCACCGCCTCCTTCCTCCTCCGCCTCCGGCGTCATCGGCGTCTGCGTTTAGATCCGCTCGTGAGGTTGACTTTTTCCTCTAAATTCATCCAAGTCCTGAAACTGTGTTTATTTTGTTGCATTTTCGTCAGATCATAACTCTGTCATCGCTGTCTGCTTTATGCTGTAATATGTCAAATGTTCGCCAAGAGTAGATCATTTCATCTCATTGCATCATTTTCATTTGAGCTCATATTGATGCCTGAAATGCTGTTGAAGAGTGCTATGTGATGTTAGTTTCTGATTTTTATCAGAACTTGCACTTTTGTCATTTTTGCCATGATTGATGTGTGCATCCTATGGACTTGAGTCCTACATGTGTTTTGTAATATGCCATGCCATCTTTCCAGGGGTATATGCCATGTATTTTGTGATCTATGTGGTGACTAGCACAAGCATGCAAACTAGGTGTCCTGATGTTGCTGATTTCAGCTCTGTTTTGCTGATATTTTGATGCCATGTTAACTTGATGCTACCGAGAGATCCATGCATATTTTGAGATACTTCACTAAGGATGTTTTTTTCAACATGTTTTGCTCTATCCATACATGCCTTTGTTTGCAATTATGGAGTGCGATAGCTTGAGTCTTTCGAGCTCTACTTTTGCTATCAAATGTTTCCTGGCAGATTGTATACATGTTATTCAATTTTGCCAAGGTTGTTGTGGTTGATCCATGTATGCTATGTTATTGTTCTTGCCATGTATGTCTTCTAGGCCATGTCTTCTTGATGTATGTATGCTTACTTTTTCATATAAGCCTCTGTAGTGAGTGCATTGAGCTTGTAAACATGCCTACCCATCGTTGTTCCAGCCATGTTTGAATCTGTAATATAACTTGCCATGTTTACATGGGTGCCATCATATCTTCTGATCCTTTTTGGCTTATGGTCACTAAAGGACATTTCTTCTATGCAATTAGTAGATTCATGCCATGCCTTTGTTTGCCATGATATATTCCTGTAACATGTTGTTTCATAGCTCTTAACATTGCAACCTGATGTTATTTCTGCCAATGCCTAAACTGTTATAAGTTGCAATCTTGCCATGTCATTTTGAGCATGTTCTAGTGATTTCTGGAGATAGCTCATTGTTCATGTTTTGTAATGCTTTACCTGTACATCATGCCCATGCCTTTTGTTTTCATGTTGAGATGCTGTAGCATGTTGTTTTGATGCTTCCAATATGCCTACTTGCTGTTTTGGACAGATTGTTGTCATATCTTGTATAGAGTGTATGTGTTGAACTGCTGTTCGCTTTTGAGTGTTCTCTATATGAAACTTGCTTGATTTTTCATGTAGTTTAATATTATCATGTTGCATCCTTGTTTTGAGGTGTTTATGTGATGTTTGTATGCATTTTGCATCAATGCCATGTTTAACTTGTTTTGCTCATATCTTCTAGGCCGTAGTCTCAATCTAATGAACTTTATATGTAACTTGACTAGATTTTCGTAGATCATCGTGGTGCATCTTAACTTGCTGTTTAACAACTTGAACTAAAGGTTTAATCAGATCTGGACCAATTTCAAAATTTGCATATGAGGACTTACCGGAATTGTTCTATGTTGTTCCGCCTCATTTAAACTTGCCTTGATGTGTTGTTCTTGTTTGCATCATCCCTTGCCATGAGTAGCTTCATGTAGCGTTGTCATGCATCATGCTTGTTGTGCATCATGCCTTGTTATTGTGTGGTGTGTTTACTATGTTGTGTGCTTCTTCTTGTTAGTTCCTGCTTGCTATGATCGTGAGGATTCGCTCGCTCACGCTTGGTTCGGCTTCATCCGCTCATCTTCTTCATGGACTCGCTTCTTCTTCCTTATGGATTTCAGGCAAGATGACCGCTACCCTGGATCTCACTACTATCATTGCTATGCTAGTTGCTTCGCTTCTATCGCTATGCTGCGCTACCTATCACTTGCTGCAAGCCTCCCTAATTGCCATGTCAGCCTCTAACCTTTTGCACCCTTCCTAGCAAACCGTTGTTTGGCTATGTTACCGCTTTGCTCAGCCCTCTTATAGCGTTGTTAGTTGCAGGTGAAGATGAAGTTTGTTCCTTGTTGAACATGGAGATGTTGTTCCTTGTTGAACATGTTCACTTGTTGGGATATCACAATATATCTTATTTAATTAATGCATCTATATACTTGGTAAAGGGTGGAAGGCTCGGCCTTATGCCTGGTGTTTTGTTCCACTCTTGCCGCCTCTAGTTTCCGCTATATCGGTATTATGTTCCCGGATTTTGCGCCCCTAACGCTGTCGGGTGATTTATGGGACCCCTTGACAGTTCGCTTGAATAAGACTTTTCCAAAGAAGGCCCAACATTGGTTTTACCATTTGCCTCACCACCACCTACTTTTCCTTTGGGAGTCGCTTCTCGAGGGTCATCTTTATTCAGCCCCCGCCAATGCTTGTCTAAGTGTTGGTCCAAACTAGAGTGCTTTATAGCCCACCTCAAGGAAACTTGAGGGCTGGTTTTAGTTGTACTGACTGCTCATCCGGTCGTGGGCTCGGGACGAGATACGCTGCTACCACTGTGGTGTGTCAAGACGCCGGAGGTCTTGCTGGTCTTGTTTTATTGCTGTGAATGTCTTGTAGCCGGATTCCGAGACTGATCGGTCTTCCCGGGAGAAGGAATATCCTTCGCTGATCGCGAGAGCTTATCATGGGTTGTTGGGACACCCCGCAGGTTTGAACTTTCAAAGCCGTGCTCATGTTATGTGGCAGATGGGAATTTGTTAATGTCCGTTGTAGAAAACCCGGTTGATCTTAATTAAAATACACCAACCATGTGCGAACTGTGAGTGTCTCTTTTCGGGTTGATCGAGAGGAGAACACGGTTTCGGGTTATGTTTGACGAAGTAGGAGTTCAGGATCACTTCTTGATCATTACTAGTTGACGACTGCCTTTATTTCTCTTCTCGCCTCATTTGCGTATGTTAGCCACCATATATGCTTAGTCGCTGCTGCAACCTCACCACTTTACCCCTTCCTTTCCCTTTAAGCTTTGCTAGTCTTGATACCCATGGTAATGGGATTGCTGAGTCCTCGTGGCTCACAGACACTACACCACCAGCTGCAGTGTACAGGTTATGATGATCATGACGCGAGAGCGATGTTCGCTTGTCTTGGAGTTTTTCTTCCGCTTCTTCTTCCATCAGGATAGGTTCCAGTGCCGCAGCCTGGCTAGCAGTGGTGGATGTCGCTTGAGCTTTTGTTTATGTTTCATCCGTAGTCGGATGTTGATCTTGTATATGATGTTGATGTATTCTTGTGGCATTTGTGCCTTATGTATGTATCCCCATCTATTATGTAATGTTGATGTAATGATATCCACCTTGCAAAAGCGCTTCAATATGCGGTCTATCCTTGGTGGGACCGCCGAGTTCCTTTTGGATAGGGACGATATTGGGCGTGATAAGTTGGTATCGTGAGCCTCGACCGACCCTAGGAGCCCCTTGATTGATCGTAGTTTGGCCGCAGTTGAGTCTAGAAGAAAACTATTTTCGAGTCTAGTTATATCGAGAGTAGGATTTTTTTACCTCAGCCCCTTCGTCGCTCCGGGTCGAATCTTGTCGAGGTGTTTTGAATTACTCCTTTCCCTTCAAACTTTTCTTTAGGGTCACGCAGTTGGTTTTTCGTAGTTGTTCCTCAGCTCTTTTCATCCGTGCATTTTCGTCAAGTCGACTAACCATCTTCATCTTTTCCAAGTTCAATCCTCGCTTGTTTTCTTTTCCCACCCGCCTCCCTTCTTCTTTCCTAAGCGGAGTCCGTGAATCGAGTATCCATCCTACTCGTATGTAAGTCTTTGCTTTCTTTCCTCAATGATTTTCAACCGTGTTTTCTTCAAGATATTCACGATTTTCCTTCCAAGTTGTCTTTGTTTTCCCACCTCCCACCCTATTATTCACGGAGTTCGAGTTTCTTCCACCATCAATTCCATTCGTGGAGCCTCTTCAGCCTTTCCAAAATTATTTCAACCGTGAATTCTCGCCTCTGCTCGTCATTCTTCATCTCTTTCTTTTCCGTGGTTTCAATTCAAGTTTTTCGAGTTGATCACATTCTTTCCTTGGATCAAGTGTTTTTCCCTGCTCGCTCGCCTCGCCAGCTTTATCATTCCGAGTTCAAGACATCTCAGAGATTCGCCTCGCCTTCCAATTAATTCGAGGTTATCACCTCATTCAAATATTTCAATTGTTCCGTGCATCACCTATCTGCTCAACATCCCTTTCCGACGGTGTTTTTCTTTTAGTGGGCCCTAACCCACGTGTCTTTTCCTGTGATCTTACCTCGACTCTTCTAATTATTCCTGAGCCATTCTCAATTCTTTTCAAGTGTGACGAAGAATGAATTTCATCACCACATGCCTTTTTCCAAGATTGATTTCAAATCATTTCATTGTTGGCTCAACCTCTTCGCTTTCATTCTCCGAGTATCTCAAGAATTTTGGTGGTGTTTCGCCTTCATTTGAAGACCAAGTAGAGTTTTCCTAAATCTTGCCCGCTCTCCCGAAGATTCGTGGTTCCAGCTTCATGCTATCCTCTCAATTATTCCGCTTGTCGATATTCTTTCTTACCCATCCGAGTATTTCAGAGTTGCTTTCCGCCTCAATCATCCGGAGGCCATCTTTTCGAAGATTTCTTCGCTCCAAATTTTCAGCTTCGCTCGTCTTCAATATTCTTCCGGTGCTGCATTCAAGTATTCTTCAATCAGTTCGCCTCTATAAATCCCTCAGCATATTTGATCGCCTAATTCTTCCCGTGATTCATTCTTCTTCATCACCATTTCCAATTCTTACGGTGGTTCGCTCAAGATTCTTTTCCTTGATTATCATTTTAATTCATTCGTTTTTTCCAATCCTACCGTGGTTCATGAAGACTTTCTCAAGTTTTGTGCTATGTTTCCTTGATCCTTTTCAACGTGAATAAGTATTGTGCCAAATCCATTTCATGTCATCAATTTAATTTGATGAAGGATAAGCATACAATAAATCTTATTCTTATTTCATCCAAGTGATTAATCCCTTCCTTCGGAGTTTGTTCTTGAGGAATAAATTCTAGTTCCAAGTGTTCTCTATCTTTTCTTTTCCGGAGTCCAAATTTCCTCGACCATCTCGTCGGAACCTCCATGTAAATCAACGCAAGGATTTAGTCTTATTCTTTCCTCCTCCATTCTATCTCATCACCTTTTGGTACCGGAGTTCTTCACGGTGTTTTTTCATGATTTAATTCATTCTTCAAGAGTTCATCAAGATTTTGTTGGTGGAGTTCAAGTATATTTTCTTCTCGTATCTTGAAGTGTAATTAATTCTCCGTATTCTTTTGAAGTGGAGTTTTGCATTTCTTCATTCTTCCCAGCTATCCAATCATTTCCTGCCAGTGGCAGGTTATCACCTTATGATCTTGAGATGTTACCGATAAGACCACAGAAGTTTATTCTTTTCGTTGTTGATTTTCTCAACAACTCCGTCTAATCCTTCCTTCTAATTCTTTTCATTCCATTCTTTCAATTCTTCCGAGGCATTGTGTTGTTCATCTCACAAGTTTCATCCCATCTTGTGAAGTTCATGTTCTATTCTTTCAATGTTCAACAGAGTGCTGCCTAAATCCTTTCAGCCTTATTCATTTCTTATCTCGCTCGAACCGGAGTTGTTTCATAGTCTATCCGATTTCGTGAGTTTTCGATTCTCGCCATTCTCGCTGCTTGTCTCTTCTTCTCGAGTGCTTTCGATTCTTTGTCTCTTCTCTCTTGCAGTTCTTGTTTCACCTCATCCCTTTTCCTTCCGTCTTGGTCCTAAGATCTCGGACGAGATCTCTTGTTAGTGGAGGAGTGTTGTAACGCCTCGGATTCGATGCGCCTGTGTCCGCCATTATTCGCTGCTGCTATGTCATGTGCTTGCGTGTTGCACTTTGCCGTGTCATCATCTGCATTTCATATCATGTCATCATGTGCATCGATTTGCATACGTGTTCGCCTCATGCATCCGAGCTTTTTCCCCGTTGTCCGCTTTTGCAATCCGCACTCCTATGTCTCCCGGCGCCCCTTTTACCTCTTTTCATGTGCGGGTGTTAAACGGTCTCGAAGGACCGAGGTTTGCTGCGGCCTTGGTATAGCACCGTAGACCGCCTGTCAAGTTTCGGATCATTTGAGGTCGTTATACTCCAACGGTTAACCGGTAACCGCAAAGGCCTCTTTGTGTGCAGTCCAACACCCTTCCAAAGTGGCCCAAAACCCACCAAACTCCCTTCCATGCTCTCGGTCGCTCGATCACGATCGCGGGTCGAAAACCGCACCTCATTTGACTCTCCTAGCTCCCTCTACCTATTTATAGGTGCCTCCTCAAAAATCGCACATGAAACCCTAGCCTCTCCTCCTCCGGACACGGACGTGTTCACGACGACGGCCGGACACGCCCAGCCGCCACATCGCCTGGCCAATGGGGCGCCACACTCACCTCTGCCTCGCCTAATCCCATCGCGCCACCTCACCTCTCTCTCTCTCCACTCACGCTGCCCTCCCTGCCCAGATCGGGCCCGCTGAGCCCATCGGGCTCCGGACGAGCCTGGCCACCGCACATGGGCCTCTGGCCGGAGGCTTCCATTGCTGGGCTTCCTGGCCGGCTGGCTGCTGCGGCCGCCTGGCGCCTTCGCCAGGTTCTGGCCTGCCATCCGCCTGACATGGCCTGCCTGAGCTCGGAGTTGCTGCCAAGCCTTGCTGACTGCCGCTTCGACCGAAAGGCTGCCTCGGCCAAGGCTTCTCTAGGCGCCACGCTACAAGGCCATGGCCGGCTGCTCAAGGCTGCCTCTCGCTGGCCTGCCTCCGGCCGGCCGAGTTCGCGGAGGAGCTCCGCCGACCGCCTCCTCTCCTCCGCCGCCTCCTCCGTCATCATCGGCGTCTGTGTTTAGATCCGTTCGTGAGGTTGACCTTTTTTCCCTCCAAATTCATCCAAGTCCCAAACTGTGTTTATTTTGTTGCATTTTCGTCGTGATCATAACTCTGCTATCGCTGTCTGCTTTATGCTGTAATATGTCAAAATGTTCGCCAAGAGTAGATCATTTCATCTCATTGCATCATTTTCATTTGAGCTCATATTGATGCCCGAAATGCTGTTGGAAGAGTGCTATGTGATGTTAGTTTCTGATTTTTATCAGAACTTGCACTTTTGTCATTTTTGCCATGATTGATGTGTGCATCCTATGGACTTGAGCCCTACATGTGTTTTGTAATATGCCATGCCATCTTTCCAGGGGTATATGCCATGTATTTTTGTGATCTATGTGGTGACTAGCACAAGCATGCAAACTAGGTGTCCTGATGTTGCTGATTTCAGCTCTGTTTTGCTGATATTTTGATGCCATGTTAACTTGATGCTACCGAGAGATCCATGCATATTTTGAGATACTTCACTAAGGATGTTTTGTTCAAAATGTTTTGCTCTATCCATCCATGCCTTTGTTTGCAATTATGGAGTGCCATATCTTGAGTCTTTCGAGCTCTACTTTTGCTATCAAATGTTTCCTGGCAGATTGTATACATGTTATTCAATTTTGCCAAGGTTGTTGTGGTTGATCCATGTATGCTATGTTATTGTTCTTGCCATGTATGTCTTCTAGGCCATGTCTTCTTGATGTATGTATGCTTAGTTTTTCATATAAGCCTCTGTAGTGAGTGCATTGAGCTTGTAAACATGCCTACCCATCGTTGTTCCAGCCATGTTTGAATCTGTAATATAACTTGCCATGTTTACATGGGTGCCATCATATCTTCTGATCCTTTTTGGCTTATGGTCACTAAAGGACATTTCTTCTATGCAACTAGTAGATTCATGCCATGCCTTTGTTTGCCATGATATATTCCTGTAACATGTTGTTTCATAGCTCTTAACATTGCAACCTGATGTTATTTCTGCCAATGCCTGAAACTGTTATAAGTTGCAATCTTGCCATGTCATTTTGAGCATGTTCTAGTGATTTCTGGAGATAGCTCATTGTTCATGTTTTGTAATGCTTTACCTGTACATCATGCCCATGCCTTTTGTTTTCATGTTGAGATGCTGTAGCATGTTGTTTTGATGCTTCCAATATGCCTACTTGCTGTTTTGGACAGATTGTTGTCATATCTTGTATAGAGTGTATGTGTTGAACCGCTGTTCGCTTTTGAGTGTGCTCTATATGAAACTTGCTTGATTTTGCATGTAGTTTAATATTATCATGTTGCATCCTTGTTTTGAGGTGTTTATTTGATGTTTGTATGCATTTTGCATCAATGCCATGTTTAACTTGTTTTGCTCATATCTTCTAGGTCAGAGTCTCAATCTAATGAACTTTATATGTAACTTGACTAGATTTTCGTAGATCATCGTGGTGCATCTTAACTTGCTGTTTAACAACTTGAACTAAAGGTTTAATCAGATCTGGACCAATTTCGAAATTTGCATATGAGGACTTACCGGAATTGTTCTATGTTGTTCCCGGCCTCATTTAAACTTGCCTTGATGTGTTTTTCTTGTTTGCATCATCCCTTGCCATGAGTAGCTTCATGTAGCGTTGTCATGCATCATGCTTGTTTGTGCATCATGCCTTGTTATTGTGTGGTGTGTTTACTATGTTGTGTGCTTCTTCTTGTTAGTTCCTGCTTCGCTATGATCGTGAGGATTCGCTCGCTCACGCTTGGTTCGGCTTCATCCGCTCATCTTCTTCATGGACTCGCTTCTTCTTCCTTGTGGGATTTCAGGCAAGATGACCGCTACCCGATCTCACTACTATCATTGCTATGCTAGTTGCTTCGTTTCTATCGCTATGCTGCGCTACCTATCACTTGCTGCTCAAGCTTCACCTAATTGCCATGTCACCTCTAACCTTTTGCACCTTCCTAGCAAACCGTTGTTTGGCTATGTTACCGCTTTGCTCAGCCCTCTTATAGCGCTGTTAGTTGCAGGTGAAGATGAAGTTTGTTCCTTGTTGAACATGGATATGTTGTTCCTTGTTGGAACATGTTCACTTGTTGGGATATCACAATATATCTTATTTAATTAATGCATCTATATACTTGGTAAAGGGTGGAAGGCTCGGCCTTATGCCTGGTGTTTTGTTCCACTCTTGCCGCCTCTAGTTTCCGCCATATCGGTATTATGTTCCCGGATTTTATGCCCCTAACGCTGTCGGGTGATTTATGGGACCCCTTGACAGTTCGCTTTGAATAAGACTTTTCCAAAGAAGGCCCAACATTGGTTTTACCATTTGCCTCACCACCACCTACTTTTCCCTTGGGAGTCGCTTCTCGAGGGTCATCTTTATTCAGCCCCCGCCAATGCTTGTCTAAGTGTTGGTCCAAACTAGAGTGCTTTATAGCCACCACCTCAAGGAAACTTGAGGGCTGGTTTTAGTTGTACGGACTGCTCATCCGGTCGTGGCTCGACGAGATACGCCATGCTACCACTCAGGTAAGTCAGACGCCGGAGGTCTTGCTGGTCTTGTTTTATTGCTGTGAATGTCTTGTAGCCGGATTCCGAGACTGATCGGGTCTTCCCGGGAGAAGGAATATCCTTCGTTGATCGCGAGAGCTTATCATGGGTTGTTGGGACACCGCAGGGTTTGAACTTTCAAAGCCGTGTCTGCGGTTATGTGGCGATGGAATTTGTTAATGTCCGTTGTAGAAAACCCGGTTGATCTTAATTAAAATACACCAACCGTAGCGTGAATCTGTGAGTGTCTCTTTTCGGGTTGATCGAGAGGAGAACACGGTTTCGGGTTATGTTTGACGAAGTAGGAGTTCAGGATCACTTCTTGATCATTACTAGTTGACGATCGCCTTTGTTTCTCTTCTCGCCTCATTTATGTATGTTAGCCACCATATATGCTTAGTCGCTGCTGCAACCTCACCACTTTACCCCTTCCTTTCCCTTAAGCTTTGCTAGTCTTGATACCCATGGTAATGGGATTGCTGAGTCCTCGTGGCTCACGATTACTACACCACCAGTTGTGTACAGGTTATGATGATCATGACGCGAGAGCGATGTTCGCTTGTTTTGGAGTTTTTCTTCCGCTTCTTCTTCGATCGGGGATAGGTTCCAGTCGGCAGCCCGGCTAGCGTGGTGGATGTCGCTTGAGCTTTTGTTTATGTTTCATCCGTAGTCGGATGTTGATCTTGTATATGATGTTGATGTATTCTTGTGGCATTTGTGCCTTATGTATGTATCCCCATCTATTATGTAATGTTGATGTAATGATATCCACCTTGCAAAAGCTGCTTCAATATGGGTCTATCTCTGGTGGGACCGCTGAGTTCTTTTGGATAGGGTCGCATATTGGGCGTGACATAATATCCCCAACATGGCCCATGGTTTACGTCCCTGCTAACAGCCGAAAATGACAATGTATCAAAGGGGCCAAAGCTATAGTGGGCCTCTAACAGTCAATGTCGACATGGCCAAATATGATCCAAATCCTTCATGGTCGCTTATGGGCCGAAAGTTTTGATGGCCTCAGAATGGGCCTAAATGAAGCCGGACCTTTAACAGGCCGAAATACACCGGCCGTATTCAGCCCAATTACTTAGCAGATCGTTAACGGGCCGGCGACCATGGGCCGCGTTGATGACAAGTTTAGGACAGGCCGCTGACGGGCCGATTTGACAGAGAATGTTGGGCCTTTAGCCGGGCCGCCGATTATGGTCTCTGCAGAATCTTGTGGGTTTTAGCTAGGCCGACCCATTGTGGTCCGCAAAATCTTGTGGGCCTTTAGCTGAGTTGGCCCATTATGGTCTGCAAAATCGTGGGTTTTTAGCGGGCCGCCCATTATGGTCCGCTAAATTTTGTGGGTTTTAGTCGGGCCGCCAATTATGGTCCTCTAAATCTTATGGGCCTTTGATTGGGCCAGCCCATTTAAACTTTAGGGTTACTTTTTGGCCGGTCCACGCGAGTCAACGCGAGTCGACGCTGTGATCCGCCACCAATGAGAATTTTACACGGAAAATCGGCATTGGTCGTGGTCGTTAACGGGTTATCGGATCCAAAATCCGACCCGATAGCTTAACGGCGTTCGCTACGGTGGATGCCACGTGTTGGTCACCCTTGACGAAAGCACTTCGCGGACCCGCACTTATCGTCATGGAAGTGGACACTTCCGTGATGATAATTTTGGAAATGTCATGGAACACTTCACGACAAAGACAGTATGACTATCTTGATTCTCACATAAATTTGTCATGGATGTACATGCATGATGTAAAACGCGACCCACCGTGACAAACACGATCATCATGGAAGTCTATTTTTGTAGTGGGGAGTATGTTCACGCACTGTGAGATCGTGAGGAGGAAGCGCCAGAACGCGTTGATGTAGTCGAACTCTTCACGCCCAACCGATCAAGTATCGAACGACGGCACCTCCGAGTTCTGCACACGCTCAGCTCAGGACATCCTCGCCTTTCTTGATCCAGCAAGACGGGCGTAAGTAGTAGTGAGTTCCGCAGCACGATGGCGTGGTAATGGTGATGGTGAAGTGATCTTGCAGGCTTCGCCAAGCACTACTTAAAATATGACCAGGGGTGTAAACGTGGAGGGGCACCACACACGGCTAACAATTGATCTAGTGTGTTAGGTGCCCCCCCCCCCCCCACACATATATATAGGTGGGAGGGGAAGGGAGAGGCCAGGAGGCGCCCCAAGTAGGACCGAATCCTACTTGGGCTCCTCCCAAGCCACGCCCCTTGCCATATTTATCTGAGGGGAGGAAAGAGGGGAGGGGAAGGTAGAGGAATCCTATTCCCTTCTTTCTTTCCTCCTTCCCTTTTCCTTCTCCACCTTGACGACCCATATGGGTGTGCACCCTTGTGGATGGTGTGTTTCCTCTTGGCCCATAAGGACCATATCTTTGCCGGGGTGCCTCGAACCCTTCCGATGATTTGATATGTACCCTAGTACCTCCTAACACTTCCTGTCCAAATACCATCACCCCAGATATGAATCTTTACCTCCCGACCATTTCGAGACTCCTCGTCATGTCCGTGATCTCATCCGGGACTCCAAACAACATTCGTCACCAAATCACATAACTCATATAATACTATATCGCTATTGAACGTTAAGCGTATGGACTCCTACGGTTCGAGAACTATGTAGACATGACCGAGACACCTCTCCGTTAATAACCAATAGCGGAACCTCGATGCCCATATTGGCTCCTACATATTCTATGAAGATCTTTATCGGTTGAACTGCTATGACAACATACGAATTCCCTTTGTCCATCGGTATGTTACTTGCCGAGATTCGATCGCTTGTATCTTCATACCTAGTCCAATCTCATTACCGCATGTCTTTTACTCGCTCCGTAATACATCACCGTGTGACTAACTCCTTAGTCGCTTGCTTGCAAGCTTATGATGTGTATTACCGAGAGGGCCAGAGATACCTCTCCGATACTGGAGTGACAAATCCCAATCTCGATCTATGCCTAACTCAACAAACACCTTCGAGATACCGTGAGAGCATCTTTATAATCACCTAGTTACGCCAGACGCTTGATAGCACATAAGGCATTCCTCGGTATCCGAGAGTTGCATAATCTCATAGTCGGGAATATGTATTTGACATGAAGAAAGCAATAGCAATAAAACTGAACGATCATTATTGTAAGGGCATATTTCTCCTATGTGGTTTTGGTGATTGATGATAGGTCATTTATGGACTAATCGTGTGCATTGAGCATTTCAGATATCTCATGTCTAGGCACAAGACGCATTCGTGCACCTCGGAGCCTATCAAGATGGTGGTTCTCTATGTTTCTTTTCGTGGATTTGAGTCGAGGAAAGCCGCACTATTAAGAGGGGGCCCGCTTCGGAAAGGTTAGGGTGGAATCAACACGTACACATCTGTTCCTTTGCACCACCTTTCCTTCGCTTGATTGGAGCACAGTCCGTTTATCCATGTCTCGCGAGATGAAGGCCTCCAATTGCTATAGTTTTCGTAGGTATGTAGTACCGCTCAAGGGAGCAGAGTACCGTAGTGGTCCGTGGTAGTACCGCTTAGGGAAGCAGAGTATCGCTGCCAGGCGGTAATACCACTCCTCGCGAGCGGTAGTACCGCTGTCTCAAGACTACAATGCTGGTGCGCACGGAAGTAGGCGTGGAAGTAATTTTTTACTTCCGCCCATACGCGGTAGTACCGCTCCCTGCGAGCGGTAGTACCGTGCCAGATTTTCGCATGTCCCAAACTTAGCGGAAGTAGTCACGGATGTAATTTATTTAGTTCGTGCTTTTTCCTGCCCAGTTGAGCCCTGCCCTGTGGTAGTACCACAGGGTGCGCGGTAGTACAGCTCCGGCGGTTCTACCGCTCGTTGCCTAGTGCAATGTAATCTCACTGCTTCTATCAAGACGAGCGGTAGTACCGCAACAAGATGCAGTAGTACCATAGCTCCTTGCAGTAGTACCGCAAGCATGTGCGGTAGTACCGTGTCTCGCGGGCTGAGTAAGTGGGTAACTGTTGGATCTTTTCCCCCACTATATAAAGGGGGTCTTCTTCCCCAAGAAGACCACCTCTTCCCTCCCCAAGCTCCATTGTTGCTCAAAGCTCCATTTTCGCCCGATCTCTCTCCCTAGCCAATCAAACTTATTGATTTTCTAGGGATTGGTTTAGAAGGCCCCGATCTACACTTCCACCAAGAGAAATTTGATTCCCCCCACTAATTCCTTGCGGATCTTGTTACTCTTGGGTTTTTGACCACCCTAGACGGTTGAGGTCACCGCGGAGCCATATTCCATTGTGGTGGAGCTTCAGTGGTGTCGCTGGGAGCCTCCCCATTGTCAGGGATTTCCCAACCTTGTTTGTAAAGGTTCGGCCGCCTCCAAGGGCACCAATAGTGGATGTTGGGAAACGAGCATGCAATTTAAAACATCCCACGCCACGCAAGATCTATCTAGGAGATGCATAGAAACGAGAGGGGAGAGTGTGCCCATGTACCTCATAGACCAAAGAGGAAGTGTTTGACAACACAGCTTGATGTAGTCAAACTTCTTCTCGCTCGACCGATCAAGCACTGAACGTACGACACCTCCAAGTTCTGCACACGTTTAGCTCGATGACGTCCCTCGAACTCTTAATCTAGCAAAGTGTCGAGGGAGAGTTTCGTCAGCACGACGACGTGGTGACTGTGAAGGTGAAGTGATTCGTGCAGGGCTTCGCCTAAGCACTACGTGAATATGACCGGAGGCGTCAAGTGTGGAGGGGGGCGCCGCACACGGATAGGAATCAATGTTGTGTGTTCTAGCGGTGCCCCCCACCTCATATATATAGGTTGGAGGGGAGGAGAGGCAGACAAGGGGGTGCCCCAAGTAGGAGGAATCCTACTTGGGCGCCCCACCGCCTCCCTCCTTCCAGATTCATCCTGAGGGGAAGGAAGGAGGAGGAGGAGAAGGAAGGGGAGGCTGAATCCTCCCCTTGCTTCCCTTCTTCTTCTTCCTTCCCATCTATTTTGGCCTACTGGGTGCACCAGCCCCTTAGGGGCTGGTATGTCCCTTCTTGGCCCATTAGGCCCATGTAGCTGCTGGGGATGCCTCGAACCCCTTCCGTGACCCGACACGCACTGCACCCCGAACACTTCCGTGTCTCAATACTATCGCCCCATATATGAATCTTTACCTATCAACCATTTCGAGACTTCTTCATGTCCGTGATCTCATCCGGACTCCTAACAACATTCGGTCACCAAATCACATAACTCATATAATACAAAATCATCATCGAACATTAAGCTGCTCAGACCCTACGAAGTTCGACAACTATGTAGACATGACCGAGACACCTCTTCGTCAATAACCAACAGCGGAACCTGGATGCTCAGATTGGTTTCACATATTCTATGAAGATCTTTATCGTCATACCGTAATGACAACATTTGTTATTCCCTTTGTCATCAAGATGTTACTTGCCCGAGATTCGATCATCAATATCTCATACCTAGTTCAATCTCCTTACCGGCAAGTCTCTTTACTGGTTCCGTAATGCATCATCCCGCAACTAACTCATTAGTTATATTGCTTGCAAGGCTTATTATGATGTGCATTACCTAGAGGGCCCAGAGATACCTCTCCGTACTCGGAGTGACAAATCCTAATCTCGATCTATGCCAACCCAACAAACACCTTCGAGATACCAGAGAGCATCTTTATAATCATCTAGGTATTCTCCGTATCCTCCGTATCTTTATAATCTCATCCGGGATATCTTTATAATCAAGTAGACGCTTGATAGCACACAAGATATTCCTCCCAGATCCGGAGTTGCATAATCTCATAGTCAAGGAATATGTATTTGACATGAAGAAAGCAATAGAAATAAAACTGAACGATCAACATGCTAAGCTAACAGATGGGTCTTGTCCATCACATCATTCTCCTAATGATGTGATCCCGTTCATCAAATGACAACACACGTCTATGGTTAGGAAACTTAACCATCTTTCATTAAGGAGCTAGTATAGTAGAGGCTTACTAGGGACACGGTGTTTTGTCTATGTATCCACACATGTATCAAGTTTCCGTTAATACAATTCTAGCATGAATAATAAACGCTTATCATGATATAAGGAAATATAAAATAGCAACTTTATTATTGCCTCTAGGCATATTTCCTTCAAAGGAATCACGACATCTCGTGATTGTGTGAGGCGTGAGGAGAATACGGTGGCCCTAGTGGATTCTTGGGGAGAATTGTGCCTCCACACCGCACCAACGGAGACATACCTCCTCTCAAAGGGAAGGAACTTCGGTAACACATCCTCGTCTCCACCGGCTCCACTCTTGGTTATCTCTCACCTTTACTTGTGCAAGCTTATATTGTGTTGTATCCCTTGCTTGCTTGTGTGCTTGTTGTTGTTGCATCATATAGGTT
Organism: Aegilops longissima; assembly: GCA_021605205.1. Taxonomy (NCBI): domain Eukaryota; kingdom Viridiplantae; phylum Streptophyta; class Magnoliopsida; order Poales; family Poaceae; genus Aegilops; species Aegilops longissima. Next base: position 25,075 of record JAHIAM010005844.1, on the reverse strand, counting down.
GCCCACCTAGTTGCATATCTAGACAACCTATTTTGATGCTAAGTTTTATTTGGTAAAGAAAAGCTAAAATTGTTAGTTGCCTATTCACCCCCTCTAGTCAACCATATCGATCTTTCATTATGCTGTTAATCGGATGGTTTGTTCATCACATCATTCTCCTCATGATGATCCATATCAATGACAACTCATGTCCATGGTTAGAAATTTAACATCTGATCAACGAGCTAGTCAAGTAGAGGCTCACTAGGGACACATTGTTTGTTTATGTATTCACACATGTATTTAGGTTTTCGATCAATACAATTGTAGCATGAATAATAAACCTTTATCATGAATAAGGAAATATAAAATAACAACTTTATTATTGCCTCTAGGGCATATTTCCTTCAATCACCATAATCAATGTGTCCCTAGTATGCCTCTACTTGACTAGCTCGTTTATCAAAGATGGTTATGTTTCCTGACCATAGACATGTGTTGTCATTTGATGAACGGGATCACATCATTAGGAGAATGATGTGATGGACAAGAACCATTTGTTAGCTTAGCATTATGATCGTTACAGTTTCATTCCTACTGCTTTCTTCATGACTTATACATGTTCCTCAGACTATGAGATTATGCAACTCCCGAATACCGGAGGAACACCTTATGTGCTATCAAACGTCACAACGAATCGGGTGATTATAAAGATGCTCTACAGGTGTCTCCGATGGTACTTGTTGAGTTGGCATAGATCGAGATTAGGATTTGTCACTCGATTGTCGGAGAGGTTTCTTCCGGCCTTCCGGTAATGCACATCACTATAATCCTTGTAAGCAATGTGACTAATGTGTTAGTTGTGGTATGATGCATTACGAACGAGTAAATAGACTTGCCGGTAATGAGATTGAACTAGGTATTGAGATACCGACGATCGAATCTTGGGCAACTAACATACTGCTGACAAAGGAACAACGATGTTGTTATGCGGTTTGACCGATAAAGATCTTCAGAGAATATGTAGGAACCAATATGAGCATCCAGGTTCCATGATTGGTTATTGACCGAGATGAGTCTCTGTCATGTCTACATAGTTCTCGAACCCTTAGGGTCCGTGACGCTTAAAGTTCGTGATGATCGGATATGAGTTTATGTGTTTTGATGTACCGAAGGTAGTTCGGAGTCCCGGATATGATCACGGACATGACGAGGAGTCTCGAAATGGTCGAGACATAAAGATCGATATATTGGACGACTATATTTGGACATTGGAATGGTTCCAGGTGAGATCAGGAATATACCGGAGTACCAGGAGGTTACCGGAACCCCCGGGAGGTATATGGGCCTTATTGGGCCCTAGTGGGAGAGAGGAGAAGGGAGAAAAGGAGGTGGCACCCCCCCCCCCAAGCCCAATCCGAATTGGGAGGGGGGCCGCCCCCCCCAAGCCCAATCCGAATTGGGAGGGCCCCCCTTCCCTTCCTCCTTCCTCCCCTTCCTTCTCTCCTAATCCAACTAGGAAGGGGAATCTTACTCCCTGGGAGTAGTACTCCCTTGGGCGCGCCTAGGAGGTCGGCCTCCTCCCTCCTCCACTTTTATATACGGGAGGCACCCCATAGATACACAAGTTGATCATTGATCTCTTAGCTGCAGCGGTGCCCCCCTCCACCATAATCCACCTCGGTCATATCGTCAGAGTGCTTAGGTGAAGCCCCGCGCCGGTAGATTCATCATCATCGCCATCACGCCATCATGCTTATGAAGCTCTCCTCAAGATTTATCGATCGTGAGTTCGTGGACGCCACCGAGCTGAACGTGTGCAGATCGCGGAGGTGTCGACGCTCGTACTAGGATCGGTCGATCGTGAAGACGACGACTACATCAACCGCTGCTGTCATAGTGCTTCCGCTTTACGTGACAACACTCTCCTCTTGTTGCTATGCATCACCGTGATCTTGCGTAGCGCATTTAAATTTTGAAATTACTACATTCCCCAACAAAGGGCATCCGAGCCAGTTTATGCGTAGATGTTATATGCACGAGTAGAACACAAGTGAGTTGTGGGCTATACTAGTCATACCGCTTACCAAAGATGTCATACTTTTATTCGGCGGTATTGTTGGATGAAGCGCCCGACCGACATTACGATACGCTTACATGAGACTGTTCCACCGACGCAGCCGCATACGTGGCTAGCGGGTGTCGCTTTCTCCAACTTTAGTTGAATCGAGTGGCTACGCCCGTCCTTGCTGAAGGTTAAAACAACATATACTTGACGAAATATCGCTGTGGTTTTGATGCGAGGTAAGAACGGTTCTTGCTCAGCCCGTAGCAGCCACGTGAAACTTGCAACAACAAAGTAGAGGACATCTAACTTGTTTTTGCAGGCATGTTGTGATGTGATATGGTCAAGACATGATGCTAAATTTTGTTGTATGAGATGATCTTTGTAACGGAGTTATCGGCAATCGGCAGGAGCCATATGGTTGTCACTTTATTGTATGAAATGCAATCGCCATGTAATTTTTTTATCAGATCGCTAAGCGGTAGCGATAGTCGAGAAGCAATAGTTGGCGAGGCGACAACGATGCTACGATGGAAATCAAGGTGTCGCTACCGGTGATGATGGTGATCATGACGGTGCTTTGGAGATGGAGATCAAAGGCACAAGATGATGATGGCCATATCATATCACTTATATTGATTGCATGTGATGTTTATCTTTTATGCATCTTATTTTTCTTAGTTCAAGCGTAGCATTATAAGATGATCTCTCACTAAATTTCAAGGTACAGGTGTTCTCCCCGAGTATGCACTGCTATGAAGTTCGTCGTGTCGAGACACCACGTGATGATCAGTGTGATAAGCTCTACGTTCACATACAATGGGTGCAAGCCAGTTTTGCACACGCAGAATACTCGGGTTAAACTTGATGAGCCTAGCATATGCAGATATGGCCTTGGAACACTGGAGACCGAAAGGTCAAGCGTGAATCATATAGTAGATATGATCAACATAGTGATGTTCACCATTGAAAACTACTCCATATCACGTGATGATCGGACATGGTTTAGTTGATTTGGGTCACGTGATCATTTAAATGACTAGAGGGATATCTATCTAAGTGGGAGTTCTTAAGTAATATGATTAACTGAACTTTAATTTATCATGAACTTAGTCCTGATAGTATTTGCATATCTATGTTGTAGATCAATAGATCACGTTTAGCTCCCCCTGTTTTATTTTTGATATGTTCCTAGAGAAAACTAAGTTGAAAGATGTTAGTAGCAATGATGCGGATGGGATCCGTGATCTGAGGATTATACTCATTGCTGCACAGAAGAATTTTGCCCTTGATGCACCGCTAGGTGACAGACCGATTGCAGGAGCAGATGCAGACTTAATGAACGTTTGGCAATCTCGATATGATGACTACTTGATAGTTTAGAGCACCATGCTTTACGGCTTAGAATCGGGGCTTCAAAGACGTTTTGAACGCCACGGAACATATGAGATGTTCCTAGAGTTGAAATTAGTATTTCAGACTCATGCCCATGTCGAAAGGTATGAGACCTTGACAAGCACTTTGCCTACAAGATGGAGGAGAATTGCTCACTAGTGAGCATGTGTTCATAATGTCCGAGTACTACAATCACTTGAATCAAGTGGAGTTAATCTTCCAAATAAGATAGTGATTGACAGAGTTCTCTAGTCACTATCACCAAGTTACTAGAACTTCGTGATGAACTATAATATGCAAGGGATAATGGAAACAATTCCCAAGCTCGTGATGATGAAATCGACGAAGGTAGAAATCAAGAAAAATATCAAGTGTTGATGGTTGACAAGACCACTAGTTTCAAGAAAAGGGCAAAGGGAAGAAGGGGAACTTCAAGAAGAACGGCAAGAAAGTTGCTTCTCAAGTGAAGAAGCCCAAGTCTGGACCTAAGCCTGAGACTAAGTGCTTCTACTGCAAAGGGACTGGTCACTGGAAGCAAAACTTCCCCAAGCATTTGGCGGATAAGAAGGATGGCAAAGTGAACAAAGGTATATTTGATATACATGTTATTGTTGTGTACTTTACTAGTGTTTATAGAAACCCTCACCTAAGATTAGTAACTCAAACGGAGTTGCGTAATGAATGAGACTAGTTAAGGGTGAAGTGACGATGTGTGTTGGAAGTGGTTCCAAGATTGATATGATCATCATTGCACACTCCCTATACTTTTGGGATTAGTGTTGAACCTAAATAAATGTTATTTGGTGTTTATGCTAAGCATGAATATGATTTGATCATATTTATTGCAATACGCTTATTCATTTAAAGTCGAGAATAATTGTTGTTCTGCTTACATGAATAAAACCTTCAATTGTCATACACCCAAGGTGAATGGTTTATTGAATCTCGATCGAGTGATACCATATTCATAATATTGAAGCCAAAAGATGCAAAGTTAACAATGATATTGCAACTTATTTGTGGCACTGCTGCTTAGGTCATATTGGTGTAAATCGATGAAGAAAATCCATGCCGATGGGCTTTTCAACCACTTGATTATGAATCAGCTTGATGCTTGTGAACCATGCCTCATGGGCAAGATGACTAAGACTCGCTTCTCCGAACAATGGAGCAAGCAATGACTTGTTGGAAATAATACATACCGATGTATGCAGCTCGATGAGTGTTGAGGTCATGCGTATCGTTATTTTCTAACCTTCACAGATGATTTGAGCAGATATGGGTATATCTACTTGATGAAACATAAATCTGAAACATTTGAAAAGTTCAAATAATTTCAGAGTGGAGTGGAAAATCATCGTAACAAGAAAATAAAGTTTCTATGATCTGATCGTGGAAGAGAATATTTGAGTTACGAGTTTGGTCTTCATTTGAAGCAATGCGGAATAGTTTCACAACTCACGCCACTTGGAACACCACAACAGAATGGTGTGTCCGAACATCGAATCTGCATTTTATTAGATATGGTGCAATCTATGATGTCTCTTACCGATTTACCACAATCGCTTTGGGGTTATGCATTAGAGACAGCTGCATTCACGCTAAATAGGGCACCATCTAAATCCATTGAGACGACACCATATTTATCGTGGTTTGGCAAGAAACCAAAGTTGTCGCTTAAAGTTTGGGGTTGCGATGCTTATGTGAAAAGTTTCATCCCGATAAGCTCAAACCCAAATCAAGAAATGTGTCTTCATAGGATACCCAAAGGAGACAGTTGGGTACACCTTCTATCACAGATCCAAGGCAAGACATTCGCTGTTAAGAATGGATCCTTTCTAGATAAGGAGTTTCTCTGAAAGAAGTGAGTGGAGGAAAGTAGAACTTGATGAGGTAATCGTACCTGCTCCCTTATTGAAAGTAGTTCATCACTGTAAATATGTTCCCGTGACTCCTACACCAATTAGTGAGGAAGCTAATGATGATGATCATGTAACTTCAGATCAAGTTACTACCGAACCTCGTAGGTCAACCAGAGTGAGATCCGCACAAGAGTGGTATGGTAATCTTGTTCTTGAGATCATGTTACTTGACCATGATGAACCTACGAACTATGAGGAAGCGATGATGAGCCCAGATTCCGCGAAATGGCTTGAGGCCATGAAATCTGAGATGGGATCCATGTATGAGAACAAAGTGGATTTTGGTTGACTTGTCTCGATGATCGGCAAGCCATAGAAAATAAATGGATCTTCAAGAGGAAGACGGACGCTGATAGTAGTGTTACTATATACAAAGCTAGACTTGTCGAAAAAGGTTTTTGACGGTTCAAGGTGTTGACTACGATGAGATTTTTCACTGTGGCGATGCTTAAGTCTGTCCTAATCATGTTAGCAAATTGCCACATTTTATGAAATCTGCAAATGGATGTCAAAACTACATTCCTTAATGGATTTCTTAAAGAAGAGTTGTATATTATGCAACTAGAAGGTTTTGCCGATCCTAAAGGTGCTAACAAATGTGAAAGCTCTAGCGATCCATCTATGGACTGGTGCAAGCATCTCGAGTTGAATATACGCTGATGAGTTGATCAAAGCATATAGTTTTATATGCACTTCATGGAAGCCTCAGATTTACAAGAAAGTGAGTGGGAGCACTACAACATTTCGATAAGTATATGTAAATGACATATTGTTGATCAAAATAATGTAGAATTTTTCTCGAAAGCATGAAGGAGTATTTGAAAGGAGTTTTTCAAAGAAAGACCCTGAGAAGTTGTTTATATATTGAGCATCAAGATCTATAGAGATAGATCAAGACGCTTGATAAGTTTTTTTCAATGAGTACATACTTTGACAAGATTTTGAAGTAGTTCAAAATGGAACACCAAAGAAAGAGTTCTTGCCTATGTTATAAGATGTGAAATTGAGTAAGACTCAAAGTCCCGACCACGGCAGTAAGATAGAAAGAGAATGAAAGTCATTCCTCATGCCTCAGCCATAGGTTCTATAAAGTATGCCATGTTGTGTACCAGATTCATCAGATACCCTACACCGAGTTTGGCAAAGGAGTACAATAGTGATCTAGAGTAGATCGACACGCTCCAACGATCTATAATTTTTGATTGCTCCATGTTATTATAAATTATGTTTTGATGTTTAATGGGCTTATTTATACACTTTGTATTATTTTTGGGACTAACCTATTAACCCAAGTCCCAAAGGTAAATTGTTGTTTTTTGCCTATTTCAGTTTTCGCAGAAAAGGAATATCAAACGGAGTCCAAACGGAATGAAACGCTCGGGAGAGTTATTTTGGAACAAACGTGATCCAGAGGACTTGGAGGACGCCAAGAAATCACCGAGGAGGCCACAAGGTAGGTGCGCGCCCATCCTCGTGGCCCCTCGTGGCTCCACCGACCTACTTCTTCCTCCTATATATACCTACGCATTCTCAAACCATCCAGAGCACCACGAAACCTAATTCCACCGCTGCAACCTTCTCAGAATCTGTGAGATCCCATCTTGGGGCCTTTTCCGCGCCCACGGAGGGGGCATCGATCACGGAGGGCTTCTACATCAACACCATAGCCTCTCCGATGATGTGTGAGTAGTTTACCATGCACCTTCGGGTCCATAGTTATTAGCTAGATGGCTTCTTCTCTCTTTGATCTCAATACAAAGTTCTCTCGATCTTCTTGGAGATCTATTCGATGTAACTCTTTTTATGTGTGTTTGTCGATATCCGATGAATTGTTGTTTTATGATCAAGATTATCTAAGAACAATATTTGAATCTTCTCTGAATTCTTTTATGTATGATTGGTTATCTTTGCAAGTCTCTTCAATTATCGCTTGATTTGGCCTACTAGATTGATCTTTCTTGCAATGGGAGAAGTGCTTAGCTTTGGGTTCAATCTTATGCGGTTCGATCCCAAAGGATGAGGGGAAACGACACGTATTGTATTGTTGCCATCGAGGATAAAAATGGGGTTTATATCATATTGCTTGAGTTTATCCTCTACATCATGTCATCTTACCTAATGCATTACTCGTTTTATGAACTTAATACTCTAGATGCATGCTGGATAGCGGTAGATGTGGAGTAATAGTAGTAGATGCAGCAGGAGTCGGTCTACTTGTCATGGATGTGATTCCTATATACATGATCATGCCTAGATATTCTCATAATTATGCACTTTTCTATCAATTGCTCGACAAGAATTCATTCACCCACCGTAATACTTATGCTACCTTGAGAGAAGCCACTAGAGAAACCTATGGCCCCCGGTCTATTTTCCATCATATACATTTCCAATCTCTTTTACTTTGCAATCTTTACTTTCAATCTTTATCATAAAATAGCAAAATATTATTTTATCATCTCTATCGATCTCACTTTTGTAAGTGGTCAGAAGGGATTGACAACCCCTTTATCGTGTTGGTTGCAAGGTTCTTATTTGTTTGTGTAGGTACGAGGACTTCATGTGGCCTCCTATCGATTGATACCTTGGTTCTCAAAACGGAGGGAAATACTTACGCTACTTTGCTTCATCACCCTTTCCTCTTCAAGGGAAACCAACGCTCGCTCAAGAGGTAGCAAGAAGGATTTCTCGCAAGGTCGGGAGATCTACGCCAAGTCAAGACATACCAAGTACCCATCACAAACTCGTATCCCTCGTGATTACACTATTTGCCATTTGCCTCTCGCTTTCCTCTCCCCACTTCACCCTTTCCGCTTTATTCGCCTTCGCTTCTATCCGCTTTTTTGTTTGCTTTGATGTCTTACTTGGCTCGCTTGCTCGCTTAGTTGAATAGTTGTTTATTGCTAAACAGAAACCTAAGATCTATGGATCCTCGTCCGCTTACTAATCTTTTAAGAGATCCAATTATAATGAACCATTTGCTAGTGAGTTTCATGCACTAGATTATCTTTATGAAGTTTTGCTTGAAATTCGTGAATCTGAAAATTGTGATGAAGAAATTTATGAAGAGATTCATGATAGATCCTTGAATAAAAAGCATGATTGCAATGATTTTACTATAAATTATCTTGATTTCAATTAGTAATAATATGCAAAACCCTAAGCTTGGGGATGCTAGTTTTGCTATGACTACTATTTGTTGCAATGATCATGATTGGGGTGATTCTTCTTTGATCTTGAAAATTTATTTAAGCCCCATGATGAATATGAGATTGATAATAGTATTTGCAATAATATTTAAAGTGGGTTTAGAAGAGTGTCAACTTTAGATCCCACATATTTGGATAATGTTCAATCTTATGAAGTTTTTGATAAAAGTGGGTTTGGAGAGGTCATGACTTTAGTTAATGTTAATCCCACTATTTTGGAAGAGTGTCAACTTTGCATGCATGTGGATCGTGTTGAGAATATGTTATGTGATAGCTATATTGTTGAATTTTCTTATGATCCTACGTGTAATTATTATGAGAGAGGGAAATATGGTTGTAGAAATTTTCATGTCACTAAATTACCTCTCGTTATGTTGAGATTGCTATTGTTTCTTTCCGCTTCCTTGCATATGCTAGTTTTTGCTTGCCTTGATAATTTGTTTGATTATAAAATGCCTACGCATAGGAAGTATGTTAGACTTATATGTGTTTGTCACGTGTTTTATGATGCTCTCTTTGCGCTTCAATTCTTGTCTTTCATGTGAGCATCATTAAAATTATCAATGCCTAGCTAAAAGGCTTTAAAGAAAAGCGCTTGTTGGGAGACAACCCAACATTTTTACTTGCTTTTATTCAATAAATAATCCATCTAGCTTATGTTTAGATGTGTTTTTATGTTTTAATTAGTGTTTGTGCCAAGTAGAACTGAGGGAGTCCTGGACTAGGGGGTGTCCGGATAGCCGAACTATCACCGTTGGCCGGACTCCTGGACTATGAAGATACAAGATTGAAGACTTCGTCCCGTGTCCGGATGGGACTTTCCTTGGCGTGGAAGGCAAGCTTGGCGATACAGATATGTATATTTCCTACCATTGTAACCGACTCTATGTAACCCTAACCCTATTCGGTGTCTATATAAACCGAAGGGTTTTAGTCCGAGGACGAACAACAATCATACCATAGGCTAGCTTCTAGGGTTTAGCCTCTCCGATCTCATGGTAGATCTACTCTTGTACTACCCATATCATCAATATTAATCAGCAGGAGTTGGGTATTACTCCATCGAGATGGCCCAACCTGGGTAAAACATCGTGTCCCTTGTCTCCGTTACCATCCGCCTAGACGCACAGCTCGGGACCCCTACCCGAGATCCGCCGGTTTTGACACCGATATTGGTGCTTTCATTGAGAGTTCCTCTGTCGCCACCTATAGGCCCGATGGCTCCTTCAATCATCAAGAACGATGCAGTCCAGTGGTGAGACTTTTCTCCCTGACAGATCTTCATATTCGGGCGCTTTGCACTACGGGCCAATTCGCTAGGCCATCCGAGCAGATCAAAAGCTACGCCTCGCCATCAGTCAGATTTGAAGCTTGAACTATACGGCCGATGTCCGCGGAGACTTGATCTTCGACGGATTCGAGCCACAGCCGAGCGCGCCGTGACTGCCTCGATGGGTACGATCTAGCTCGCCGAACAACAAGGTCTCGAGGCCGCACTGCCCCTCCGACCCTTAATCCGCCGGTTTCACCGACGAGGACGGTTGGTTGACACCGCCGGGTCTGAAATCTCTACGGCGATTGAGCCAACACCTTCCCCGCCCTTGCAAAGCTCGTGAGTCCTGTGTGCCGGACTCCTTCCGACTAACCTCCTCATACCGCCACCGAATCCGACTGGGGCCGGGCATGGAGTTCACCGCCATGGACATCTTTCAAGACTCGCCTTTGGCGATATCCTGAACTCATTAAAGTCTCTCTTTGTCGGGAGCCCCGCCGAACCACGGTCGAAGGTTGGGATTCGGACGATGAAAAATTCAACGCCCACCCACCACCCACTTTGTAGCCACCGCCGATGACTTAACAGACATGCTCGATTTTGACTCGAGGACATCGACGATATGGACGACGACACCGGAGATTTATCAAGAACCAGCCCATTGTGGCAATCGGATGGCCACCTCAACTTACGATATATATATGGTGGACACACCTAAGGGAAGCGATAACGAGGAACGACGAGACGCCATGAAGAAAAAATCCTCGAAGAAGTCAAAGCGCGCGTAAGCGCCAAAAAACCCCACCTCGACAAAGATAGCGCCACACGCACTCCAGCCATAGAGCAGGTGAGCCGACCGACCATTTAACATGCCATTGAGAAACCATCCAACAAGCCAACTTGGACAAACAACCCGTCCCCTAAGAAGGACAATAATTCAACGATCTCACGCCGACACGAATTGGATCAAGAACCTCCACAAAGAGCTCTCGCCATCGCACAGAGCTTGAAAAAAGCAGAAACAGAGGCTCGTAACAGCGGAAGACGACCAATGAGATGGAGTAAATTACTCAACATCAGAGACAAATATGGCATACCGCCAAGCAAAGAGCTACCCAAAGCGCAACTATCGCTCGATTCGATGAGGAGGCCGAGAGCCCCACGATCAAAAAACAAAGAGGCCGCTGGTCGGATAGACGCACCACATGGCAAACATAGAGCGCAAGCAGCGCCAAGACACAAGCCGCACGCCGATCCGCATAAGGATTCGCACTCAAAAGGATGGCCCAGCTTAGATCTATCTACGCGCCAAGGAAACAAGTTCTCGCAGCAATACAACACGCCAAATATCCGAACATCACGGCACACCCAACATTGTTGGGGAACGAGTAATTTCAAAAAAATCCTACGCACACGCAAGATCATGGTGATGGCATAGCAACGAGAGGGGAGAGTATTGTCCACGCACTCTGAGACCGTAAGCGGAAGCGCTATGACAACGCTGTTGATGTAGTCGACGCCTTCACGATCCGACCGATCCAAGTACCGAACGCACGGCACCTCCGAAGTTCAGCACACGCTCAGCTCGATGACGATCCCCGACTTCGATCCAGAAAGTGTCGGGATGAGTTCCACAAGACGACGGCGCAGGACGATGATGATGCTCATCGCGCAGGCTTCGCTTAAACTCCGCAACGATATGACCGAGGTGGAATATGGTGGAGGGGGCACCGCACACGGCTAAGGAACGATCCGTAGATCAACTTGTGTGTCTATGGGTGCCCCCGCCCTCAGATATAAAGGAGCAAGGGGGTGCGGCCGCCCTAGGAGGAGGCGCCGAGGAGTCCTACTCCCACCGAGTAGGACTCCCCTTCCTAGTTGGACTAGGACTTGGGGGAAGGAGGAGAGGAGGAAAGGAAAGGGGGCGCCGCCTCCTTGTCCTATTCGACTTGGGGGAGGGGCGCGCCTGCCCCTTGGCCCCTTCTCCTCTTTCTCCACTAGGCCCACTAAGGCCCATTAGGTCACCGGGGTTCCGTAACCTCCCCCAGCATCTCTAAAATGCCGATTTCACCCGAACACTTCCGATGTCCAAACATAGGCTTCCAATATATCAATCTTTATGTCTCGACCATTTCGAGACTCCTCGTCATGTCCGTGATCACATCCGGACTCCAACAAACTTCGCACATCAAAACTTATAAACTCATAATAAAACTGTCATCGAAACGTTGCGCAAGGACCCTACGGGTTCGAGAACTATGTAGACATGACCTAGAACTATTCTCGGTCAATAACCAATAGCGGAACCTGATGCCCATATTGGTTCCTACATATTCTACGAAGATCTTTATCGGTCAAACCGCATAACAACATACGTTGTTCCCTTTGTCATCGGTATGTTAGTTGCCCGAGATTTGATCGCTTGTATCCAATACCTAGTTCAATCTCGCTATCGGCAAGTCTCTTTACTCGTACGTAATGCATCATTCCGTAACTAACTCATTAGCTACATTGCTTGCAAGGCTTATAGTGATGTGCATTACCGAGAGGGCCCAGAGATACCTCTCCGACAATCGGAGGACAAAACCTAATCTCAAATACGCCAACCCAACATGTACCTTTGGAGACACCTATAGTACTCTTTATAATCACCCAGCTTACGCTAGGACGCTTGGTAGCACCCAAAGTGTTCCTCCGTAAACGGAGTTGCATAATCTCATAGTTACAGAACATGTATAAGTCATGAAGAAAGCAATAGCAATATACTAAACGATCAAGTGCTAGGCTAACGGAATGGGTCATGTCAATCACATCATTCTCCTAATGATTTGATCCCATTAATCAAATAACAACACATGTCTATGGTTAGGAAACATAACCATCTTTGATTAATGAGCTAGTCAAGTAGAGGCATACTAGTGACTATATGTTTGTCTATGTATTCACACATGTATCATGTTTCCGTTAATACAATTCTAGCATGAATAATAAACATTTATCATGATATGAGGAAATAAATAATAACTTTATTATTGCCTCTAGGGCATATTTCCTTCAGCCTCCCACTTGCACTAGAGTCAATAATCTAGTTCACATCATCATGTGATTCAACACTAATATTCACATCTCGTATGTGATTAACACCCATAGTTCACATCGCCATGTGACCAACACCCAAAGGGTTTACTAGAGTCAATAATCTAGTTCACATCGCTATGTGATTAACACCCAAAGAGTACTAAGGTATGATCATGTTTTGCTCGTGAGAGAAGCTTAGTCAACGGTCTGGCTACATTCGTGAGCCGTATGTATTTTGCAAATATTCTATGTCTACAATGCTCGCACGGAGCTACTCTAGCTAATTGCTCCCACTTTCAATATGTATCCAGATTGAGACTTAGAGTCATCTCGATCAGTGTAAAAGCTTGCATCGATGTAACTCTTTACGACGGCTCTTTTATCACCTCCATAATCGAGAAATATTTCCTTAGTCCTCACTAAGGATGTTCTTGACCAATGTCCAAAGGATCTACTCCTAGATCACTATTGTACTCCCTTGCCAAATTCAGAGCAAGGTATACAATAGGTCCGGTACATAGCATAGCATACTTTATAGAACCTATGACTGAGGCATAGGAAATGACTTTCATTCTCTTTTCTATTTTCTCGTCGTGGTCGGGATTTGAGTCTTACTCAATTTCACACGCTTGCAACACAGCAAGAACTTTTCTTTGACTGCTCCATTTTGAACTACTTCAAAATCTTGACAAGGTATGTACTTATTGAAAACTTATCAAGCCGCCTTGATCTATCTCAATAGATCTTGATGCTCAATATGTAAGTAGCTTTACCGAGGTCTTTCTTTAAAGAACTCCTTTCAAATACTCCTTTATGCTTTCCGTAAAAATTATACATCATTTCGATCAACAATATGTTACTCACATATATTTATCAAAAGGCGTAGTGCTCCCACTCACTTTATTGTAAATACAGGCTTCACCGCAAGTCTGTATAAAACTATATGCTTTGATCAACTTATCAAAGCTTGTATTCCAACTCCGAGATGCTTGCACCAGTCCATAGATGGATCGCCGAGCTTGCACATTTTGTTAGCTCCTTTAGGATTGACAAAACCTTCTCGTTGCATCATATACAACTCTTCTTTAATAAATCCATTAAAGAATGTTGTTTTGACATCCATTTGCCAGATTTCATAAATGTGGCAATTGCTAACATGATTCGGACAGACTTAAGCAACGCTAGAGTTGAGAAAATCTCATTGTAGTCAACACCTTGAACTTGTCGAAAACCTTTTGCAACAAGTCGAGCTTTGTAGATAGTAACACTACTATCGTCCGCCTTCCTCTTGAAGATCCATTTATTTAACTTGACTTGTCTGATCATCGAGCAGGTCAACCAAAGTCCCCACTTTGTTCTTATATATGGATCCTATCTCAGATTTTATGGCCTCAAGCCATTTCGCTGAATCTGGCTCATCATCGCTTCTCATAGTTCGTAGGTTCATCATGGTCTAGTAACATGACTTCTAGAATAGGATTACCGCATCACATTGGTGCGGATCTTATTTTGGAAGACCTACGAGGTTCGGTAGTAACTTGATCTCAAGCTTCATGATCATCATCATTAGCTTCCTCACCGATTGGTGTAGGAATCACAGAACTGATTTCTGTGATGAACTACTTTCCAATTCGGGAGAAGGTACAATTACCTTATCAAGCTTCTACTTTCCTCCCACTCACTTCTTTCGAGAGAAACTTCTTCTAGAAAGGATCCATCTTAGCAACGAATAACTTGCCTTCGGATCTGTGATAGAAGGTGTACCCAATAGTTACCTTTGGGTATTCTATGAAGACGACTTTTCCGATTTGGGTTCGAGCTTATCAGTTGAAACCTTTTCATATAAGCATCGCAACTCCAAGCTTTAAGAAACGATACTTAGGTTTATCGCTAAACCATAGTTCATATGGTGTCATCTCAACGGATTTAGATGGTGCCCTATTAAACGTGAATGCAGCTGTCTCTAATGCATAACCCCAAAACGATAGTGGTAAATCGGTAAGATACATCATAGATCGCACCATATCCAATAAAGTGCGGTTACGACGCTCGACACACCATTATGTTGTGGTGTTCCATGTGGCGTGAGCTGTGAAACTATTCCACTTTGTTTTAATTGAAGACCAAACTCAGAACTCAAATATTCATCTCCACGATCGATCGCAGAAACTTTATTTTCTTGTTACGATGATTTTCCACTTCACTCTGAAATTCTTTGAACTTTTCAACTATTTCAGACTTATGTTTCATCAAGAAGATATACGCATATCTGCTCAAATCATCTGTGAAGGTCGAAAATAATGATACTTGCCACGGGCATCAACACTCATTGGATCGCATACATTGGTATGTATTATTTCCAACAAGTCAAGAGCTCGCTCCATTGTTCCGAGAACGGAGTTTTAGTCATCTTGCCCAAAAAGCACGGTTCACAAGCATCAAATGATTCATAACCAAGTGATTCCAAAATCCATCTTTATGGAGTTTCTTCATGCTTTACACCGATATGACTCTAAACGGTAGTGCCACAAATAAGTTGCACTATCATTATTAACTTTGCATCTTTTGGCATCAATATTATGAATATGTGTATCACTATGATCGAGATCCAACAAACTATTTTCATTGGGTGTATGACCATCAAGGTTTTATTCATGTAAACATAATAACAATTATTCTTTAACTTTAAATGAATAACCGATTTGCAATAAACATGATCAAATCATATTCATGCTCAACGCAAACGCCAAATAACATTTATTTAGATTTAACACTAATCTCGAAAATATAGGAGTGTGTGATGATGATCATATCAATCTTGGAACTACTTCCAACACTCATCGTCACTTCCCTCAACTAGTCTCTGCTTATTCTGTAACTCCTGTTTCGAAGTTACTAATCTTAGCAACCTAACAAGTATCAAATACTGGGGCTACTATAAACACTAGTAAGGCACACATCAATAACCTGTATATCAAATATACCCTTGTTCACTTTGCCATCCTTCTTATCCACCAAATATTCAGGTCATTTCGCTCTCAAAGGATCATTTCCTTTGCAAGAGAAGCACTCGCTTTCAGGCTTTGGTCCAGCTTTGGGCTTCTTCATGGAGCGACAACTTGCTTGTCATTCTACTTGAAGTTCCCTTTCTTTCCTTTGCCCTTTTCTTGAAACTAGTGGTCTTGTCAATCATCAACACTTGATGCTCTTTTCTTGATTTCTACCTTCGCCGATTTCAGATCACGAAGAGCTTGGGAATTACTTTTGTCATCCCTTGCATATTATAGTTCATCACGAAGTTCTACTAACTTGGTGATGGTGACTAGAGAATTCTGTCAATCACTATCTTATCTCGAAGATTAACTCCCACTTGATTCAAGCGATTGAAGTACCTGCATAATCTGAGCACATGCTCACTAGTTGAGCGATTCTCTCCATCTTTTAGCTATAGAACTTGTTGGAGACTTCATATCTCTCAACTCGGGTATTTTCTTGAAATATTAACTTCAATTCCTGGAACATCTCATATGGTCCATGACGCTCAAAACGCCTTTGAAGTCCCGATTCTAAGCCATACATGGTGCACTAAACTATCAAGTAGTCATCATATTGAGCTAGCCAAACGCTCATAACGCCTCAGATCCGCTTCCTCGCAATAGGTCTGTCACCTAGCGTGCATCAAGGACATAATTCTTCTAGGCAGCAATGAGGATAAACCTCAGATCACGGATCCAATCCGCATCATTGCTACTAACATCTTTCAACACAGTTTTCTAGGAACATATTAAAATAAACATATGAAAGCAACAAACATAGGGAAGCAACAACGCGAGCTATTGATCTACAACATAATTTGCAAAATACTACCAGGACTAAGTTCATGATAAATTAAAGTTCAATTAATCATATTACTTAAGAACTCCCACTTAGATAGACATCCCTCTAATCTTCTAAGTGATTACGTGATCCATATCAACTACACCATGTCCGATCATCACGTGAGATGGAGTAGTTTCAACGGTGAACATCAATATGTTGATCATATCTACTATATGATTCACGCTCGACCTTTCGGTCTCCGTGTTCCGAGGCCATATCTGTATATGCTAGGCTCGCCAAGTTTAACCTGAGTATTCCGCGTGTGCAACTGTTTTGCACCCGCTGTATTTGAACGAGAGCCTATCACACCCGATCATCAAGTGGTGTCTCAAAGACGAAGAACTTTCGCAACGGTGCATACTGTGGAGAACACTTCTTGATAATTTTAGTGAGAGATCATCTTAAAATGCTACCGCCAATCAAAGCAAGATAAGATGCATAAAGGATAAACATCACATGCAATCAATATAAGTGATATGATATGGCCATCATCATCTTGTGCTTGTGATCTCCATCTCCGAAGCACCGTCGTGATCACCATTATCACCGGCGCGACACCTTGATCTCCATCGTAGCATCGTTGTCGTTACGCCATCTATTGCTTCTACGACTATCGCTACCACTTAGTGATAAAGGAAAGCAATTACAGGGTGTTTGCATTTCATACAATAAAGCGACAACCATATGGCTTCTGCCAGCTGTCGATAACTTCGCTTACAAAACATGATCATCTCATACAATAAAATATAGCATCACGCCTTGACCATATCACATCACAACATGCCCTGCAAAACAAGTTAGACGCCCTCTACTTTGTTGTTGCAAATTTTACGTGGCTGCTACGGGCTGAGCAAGAACCGCTTTACCACGCATCAAAACCACAACGATAGTTTGTCAAGTTGGTGTTGTTTTAACCTTCGCAAGGACCGGCGAGCCACACTCGGTTCAACTAAAGTGAGAGAGACAGACACCCGCCAACACCTTTAAGCACGAAAGTGCTCGCAACGGTGAAACCAGTCTCGCGAAGCGACGCTGTAATGTCGGTCCGGCCGCTTCATCTCACAATACCGCCAACCAAAGTATGACATGCTGGTAAGCAAGATGACTTGTATCGCCCACAACTCACTTGTGTTCTACTCGCATATGACATCTACGATAAAACCCGCTCGATGCCATCATTGGGGAACGAGTAATTTCAAAAATTCCTACGCACACGCAAGATCATGGTGATGGCATAGCAACGAGAGGGAGAGTATTGTCCATGTACCGTGAGACCGAAGCGGAAGCGCTATGACAACGCTGTTGATGTAGTCGACGCCTTCACGATCCGACCGATCCAAGTACCGAACGACGGCACCTCCGAAGTTCAGCACACGCTCAGCTCGATGACGATCCCTGACCGATCCAGCAAAGTGTCGGGATGAGTTCCACAAGACGACGGGCGTGTTGACGATGATGATGCTCTATCGCGCAGGCTTCGCCTAAACTCCGCGACGATATGACCGAGGTGGAATATGGTGGAGGGGCACCGACACGGCCAAGGAACCATCCGTAGATCAACTTGTGTGTCATGGGGTGCCCCTGCCCCTGTGATATAAAGGAGCAAGGGGGTGCGGCCGCCCCTAGGAGGAGGCGCTGCCTGAGGAGTCCTACTCCCACCGGAGTAGGACTCCTTTCCTAGTTGGACTAGGACTTGGGGGAAGGAGAGAGGGGAAAAGGAAAGGGGGCGCCTCCTCCTGTCCTATTCGGACTTGGGGGAGGGCGCCGCCGCCCCTTGGCCCCTTCTCCTCTTTCTCCACTAGGCCCACTAAGGCCCATTAGGTCACCGGGGTTACGTAACCTCCCTGCATCTCAAAAATGCCGATTTCACCCGAACACTTTCGATGTCCAAACATAGGCTTCCAATATATCAATCTTTATGTCTCACCATTTCGAGACTCCTCGTCATGTCCGTGATCACATCCGGACTCAACAAACTTCGTACATCAAAACTTATAAACTCATAATAAAACTATCATCGAACGTTGCGCATGGACTCTACGGTTCGAGAACTATGTAGACATGACCTAGAACTATTCTCGGTCAATAACCAATAGCGGAACCTGGATGCCCATATTGGTTCCTACATATTCTACGAAGATCTTTATCGGTCAAACCGCATAACAATATACGCTTGTTCCTTTGTCATCGGTATGTTACTTGCCCGAGATTTGATCGTCGGTATCCAATACCTAGTTCAATCTCACATCGCAAGTCTCTTTACTCATTACGTAATGCATCATTCCGAACTAACTTATTAGCTACATTTCTTGCAAGGCTTATAGTGATGTGCATTACCGAGAGGGCCCAGAGATACCTCTCCGACAATCGGAGTGACAAAACCTAATCTCAAATACGCCAACCCAACATGTACCTTTGGAGACACCTGTAGTACTCTTTATAATCACCCAGCTTACGCCAGGATGTTTGGTAGCACCCAAAGTGTTCCTCCGTAAACGGAGTTGCATAATCTCATAGTTACAGAACATGTATAGGTCATGAAGAAAGCAATAGCAATATACTAAACGATCAAGTGCTAGGCTAACGGAATGGGTCATGTCAATCACATCATTCTCCTAATGATGTGATCCCATTAATCAAATAACAACACATGTCTATGGTTAGGAAACATAACCATCTTTGATTAATGAGCTAGTCAAGTAGAGGCATACTAGTGACTATATGTTTGTCTATGTATTCACACATGTATCATGTTTCCGTTAATACAATTCTAGCATGAATAATAAACATTTATCATGATATGAGGAAATAAATAATAACTTTATTATTGCCTCTAGGGCATATTTCCTTCATCCTCCACATACACATGGCCAGAGGAGATGATCTCCACGCCATAAAATACCTACCCCTCAAGCTCAAAGGGCCAGCCCGGCATTGGCTTAAAAGCCTCCCTAAAACACCATTGGTAGTTGGGAAGATCTTGAGGATGCTTTTCGACCAATTTCAGGAACCTATGTCCGACCTCCTGGACGCATTTATCTAAGTCACATAACCCAACAGCCCGGAGAGTCAGCCAAAATTCTCGAACAGTTCCTCACCAAAAGAACTAAATAGTCGATCGTCCTGACGTCAAGCCTTAGCAGCTTTTTAAACACAACGTCTCGAGACTTAATGGCTCGCAGCACCTTGGCCAGAAAAGCCAAGAACAATGGACGACTAATAAGTTTCATGACCCGCTTATGCTGGAGAGGATAGTGGCTAGCAAGATGCGCATCAGCCACCCAAGTACATCCAAGTCGGATGGAATGGGAAACCACGACATAGCAAGGACCAAATACGGATTAAGGAACGGTCCAAAGAGCGCTGCAAATAACGCCGGATTCAATAGCTCACGCAGAACAATAAAAACTGCCCTTAAGGACAATAGTGATGAGCTATCCAACTTAAACAAAATCTTGGACAAGATATGCCAAATCCACAAGATTCGGAAGCCCGCAAACCATACCCACAGAGATTGTTGTCTTCAAGCAGTCCGCAGACTAACGCCGAACACAAGGGCTCACACACCAAGTGAGGATGATGACGAGCACCACAAGCAGAGCCCCGAAAACAAAAGAATTTCCCACAAGAGGTCAAAAACAGAACTTACTTCAAGTAACAAAAGGGGAAAACAGAGCAGCACCCATTGAATTACGCTACCGCACAATCTACCCCAAATGAGTCCCAACACCGGTTGTCAAAACCAATTACCTTCGACCATCAGACTACTCGAAAGTATCCGAACGAGGATGGACTGCCTTGATACTAGAACCTATAATCGACGGTCTTCAATTTACGCAAGTCCTAATGGACAGCGGCAGTGATTTAAACCTGCTATATCGTGACACAATCCGCAACATGGGGATAAACCCAAACAGGATTAGCCATAGCAACACTTCCTTCCAAGGAATAATGCCAGCACATATGCCCATTGTACGGGCTCCTACTATTGGAAGTTATGTTCGCTCACCCGACAACTTCCGCCGGAAAAGTTGGTCTTCCACATCGCCCCATTTAAAAGTAGCCATCAAGCACTATCGACGCCAAGCTTACCGCTTTAACGCAATACCGCATTATGCATCTCTTAAACTTAAAATGCCCGTCCACGAGGCATCATTTCATTAAAGGAAGCTGCGCGTGTCCTCAAGGAAAGAATGTGAGACCGCCTTAACAGCTCACACTAATACGACCTTGCTGGCCAAAAGCGCCTAAAGCAGGTCGTTCGCACTTTGACATGGTTAGGCGAGTCCGCATAAATAAACATGATGCTTACTAGCCGCTGCACTTCTTCATAAGGGGCTCCACGCATGTACAACAAGAGACAATAAAGCTCAATTTTACTCATTTTTGAATCATACTCTATTTTATTTCCAATTACATTTTAGCGATCTTTTTCAAACTAAGTTCTCTTTTTACAAATGAACGCTGTATATACCCGGCCCAGATACGGCACAACGGAGACACAAAGCGCAGACGCAGCAGGACCCGCTGTAAGGATTCTTTTCAGATTAAGACCTCGCGAAACCTTTTTCACTGCCTCTTGTTGTTACTCATCCCCGGCCCTTATTATAACCGAGGAGGAGGTCATGCTTTGGCATCGGGCCGCCGAAGTTTGCACGCACTGACACCAGGGCTTGTTACTAAGGGCATTGTTCGCCCGCTTTATAAAAGACCGAATACCTTAGGGAGTGTTCGCGACGAGTTAGGCCTTATATGCATCAGCTCAATCATGTCTTTGGTCAAATGTTGGGTTTTCCTGCCTCGTGTTTTGCTGCCTTACGCCCGCTTCTATCGGCTAACGCTGCACAAGGAGAACTATCATGACAGTGCCCTGTTCGCCGGGCGAGCACCTCAAGAGAGAAAGCCAAAACTAACTGTTATGATATAGTGAGAGACCGTCAACCACTCGATGACTCACCAGAATTTTTAGAATTCTCCGATTAATGAAGGACTGCTTTTCCGTCAGCACATACGCACTCTCAATTCGAGAGTGCGGTATTCTGTGGGCTATATAGTAGCCCCACCATCGAACTCCTATGGCTAAGTGAAAGTGATAAACCATTGTAGTCCGTTGCCTAGTTTGCTACGCCACCACCTCCTTTATAGGACCAACACGTTGATTATGTGAAAGCGCCGATTTTTGTAAACACCCCACACTATGTGCGTAATAAGTCAAGACTGCCATCTTTCAAAGTTATATACATATATACGCCAACGGCCGCACAGAGGTAGTTTGCTACTTGAAGGCACAAGTATAAAAAGTTTTACATTAAATTGAAACGTTGTTTCATAAAATTATACATGTCATTCAAACATAACATCCTTCGAGCACTTCGCCTCTATTAAATGAGCGCCGAAGAACTTCGCCAAAATAGCGCCGACCGGTACTCGGCTGTCGTCCGAAGTCTGGGACGCAATATCGGTGGCCTTCATCTCGCATCAAGATGCCTTGACACGGCAAGAGCCATCCGCGCCTCAATACACGCCGACCGCTTCATTGCGCCGATACGCGTACCGCACTAAGGAACCGCTGCACTAAGCCAAAATAACTTTCACCGGGTCCGCCGCCACAAATGAGTCATGACATGCTTCATGGCAAGTCCGGATAATTGATTCAGCTTGGCCCATTCGCCAACCGATCGGTCAACGGAAGAGGATGCTCCGGACTATGGAATTATGCACCAAAATAGCTTCTTCCCTTCGCGTTCTTCGCGCCTAAGCGCCAATCGCGCCATTCCGCGCCGCCGCTAAGTCCAGATAAGCATCCTCCGAACTCCACACTTGTCCAACCGAGCATACTTCGATCCAGATATTTCTCCGCAGCAGTAAACGGTTTTCCAGCTGTAATATCCCGCCCGACTCGGCCCTCCTTGGCAGCTCTCATAGCGTAACGGGCATCCTTGGATTCGCGGTGGCCTTTTTCAGGTCTCTTGTTCCGCTTTGACGTTTTTTCAAGAACCTCGCAGCGGTCGGTAGTATTCTTCGTTTCAAGGCCAAATCGCCATTTCTCTTTGCTTTGGCAAAGGAGCAGCCCGCTCGGCTTTCAGCTTTCGCCGCCTTTTAAAGCGCCAGACATTTTTCGGCTTGTTTTAGCTCGGGCAAGTTCCGCCGTAGCCTCTCCACAAGAGCCGCACCGTCTCGCATCAAAGCATACAAGTAGTAAGGCATGGGCGCCAAGCTTCCTTAACAGTGTCCACGGAGAAGTCGATACCTTGTGACTCGTCAAACCGCTTATCGACCAGCGTGATGTCCGTGATCCGCTTCGCTGTTGTCGCTTAGTTCGGCAAATCCATCAGTCCGCTAGCTATCGGACGCCCGCCACCTATGTAGGAACGGCGACATGTTAGTATCGAGATTATGATCTCGCACGCTGCGGGCCAGACAAGATACCGAGTCTCAGGGCTACTATCTATACAGTATGCATTCTATATGCATAATCGCTGAAGGTACATCAATTTTTTTCAGACTCAAACCCCGCCAAGAACTGGCGGCTTCATGCAATCCGCCTCGCGGATGCAATTCTTTCAATTACCAGAGCCATTAGCGCACGGTGATCTTATGAGATATACGCTGTCGAGCAGGTCCTTCAGCCTCCGACCGCATGCCGCTTGAGCTGGACCGTCTGCCCCGCCGACTCGAGGAAACTCTCCGTGACGACACTTCAGGGTCGCCTACGCGCCATCGACGAGGGCGCGATAGGTGGAGGCATTTCGCCTCTATCATCTCCGACGAAGATCCTCAAGACGAGCTCACGAGAAGGGCTGAGATCCGAACTACAAGGTACAATTTCAGTTATCTTCGTAAATAAATACAGGATGTTCTTTATTCACAGGACCCTTCTTTTTACTTAAGGCTCATTGAGGGCTGATCCCTTGGGGAAATAGTGCGGGGGTACTTCCCGGCGCCGGACTTTCTGACGAAGACTTCTTTCCCCGTTTTGAGGCCTTGGCTTCCGCGTCTTCGGAAGCGGTCCTCTTCTCCCCTTGGAGGGGAGGATCCCTGATCCCCTCTTCCTTGAAAACCTCCTTCACGGAGGCAGTTTCTTCCCCCCCTCGCCTTCTTTAAAAGGTGCGCCTTCAACATCTTGGTCAAGATGGGATCCGCATGGTCTCCGGAGGGGAGCCGACACCTTATCAACTTTGCCTTGGCTATCCACTCTGCTCAAGAAACGGCTCCTTTAAAGGGCATATATATGATAAATGAATGAACAGCATGTCCGTTACAGTGGTTACTTACTTGAGTATCCGGGTGATTGCAGCTAGACTGCGCCTCGGTCAAGTCCGGACACTTCTCTTGTGATCCAAGAACAGTTTGTACATCTCCTGGGCCGTCATACCATAAAATGTTGGAGAGATCGTGGTCCCTCCGGATTAAACTCCCATGACGGAGGGGCGACGCTTAGTGTTAGCAGCGCCAATCAGCTAACCTGCGCCGCCACGACCAGATTGATCTCTTTCTTGGAGGTCTCGACACGGCCCTGCAATGAGGAACGCCCTGACGGCCCCCGCCGAGCCCCCTTGTTGACCCATGATGCCACCGTGGTGGACCTGAGCGAAGGCGGTGGCGCCACCCATTTGGTGCCCCGGGAGCGTGATATAAAACACTCTCGCCGCCACAAATCAAGCTCCTCTTGAAAAGAGCCTCGGCCACTTGAGCATCAAGACACTTGCTTATGACCGCCTCTCAGACTTCGCTTTGTTGCCCTCGATCATCGCCGGCTCCACCTTGAAGGTCTTGAGCCACAATCCAAAGTGAGGGGTAATATGGAGGAAGGCTTCACATACGACAATAAATGACGAGATATGGAGGATGGACTGATTCAAGTCATGGAAATCCAGCACATAATAAAACATGAGCCCCCGCACAAAGGGATCTGGGAAGCCTAAACCTCAAGGAAGTGAGACACGAACACCAAGCTCTCGCTGGCTCGAGTGGGAATGACCTGCCTCGAGAAGGCAGCCTATGCAAAATCTCGCCGTTAGATACCGCGCCTCGCAGCTTTAGCACATCTTCTTCTCGGACGGAAGAAGACATCCATCGCCGAGCTGGTCGGAGCCGACATTGTCGAAGGTCCGGGCGCCTAAGTCTCAAGCTTTGGGTGTTAGAACTCAAGCGCGAGGTGAACTCGATGGAGGGTGGAAAAGAAGAGGGCCTTGGTCTCATTATAAAGAGGTTGAATACCAAGAGCCCTCCCCGGGTCGATTGGGACTCGCCGATAGAGGAGGCGCTAACGGGC